>CM068386.1:47926084-48199650 GCA_034770075.1 Aralia elata | reverse complement strand
GATTAATTTAGGTAATACCCAATTAAGTGGGATATATCAATTTCCTATAAATTGAGCCAAAAAACCCTAAAATTAAGCTGACTAGGGGATTTCTTTTGTTCTTTGCAAATATCAGAATTAGAAGGAGAGCAGCCACCATGAGAGAAGAAGAACAGTGGTTCATATCGCAACCCAAGGTATATAATAGTCCAGTGGTCTGTGATGAATTTTTCTGTTTAGGATGTTATGTAGATTTGTCGTAATTCCTTTCATCTGTACTAGGATTGTGCTGTGTTAAAGTCTAGTTGGGAATTCTGGAAAATTGCAGAACCTTATGGTTTTAGGATAGCATTAAACTCTGTTTTTGGGGTATTTTTGTTTCTTTGTATTGGATTTAAATTGTGTATACATTGAAGTTGGTTCTGCGTGAAAATTCCTTGTTGAATTATTGCTGGTATTGTGAATTAGGAAGTAATATTTGGTTGATATACCCTGTGTTAGGGGATTGTGTTTAAAATGCTTGTATTAGGTTGCACTGCACTGTCGTTAATTTTGTTGTTGAACCCTTGCATTATTAAAGAATCCTTTAAGGTTTTGGTTTTCTGTGTGGATGTCACTGAGTTTAGGCCAGTGTTTAATGTTCTTGAAAATGGCTTGAATACAAAACTGTGTCCTCATTTGGGGTATACAATGGACTGTTTTATACAAAAAATCAAACCTTAGTATTCCTATTTGGGTATGATAAATCAGTGTTTAGAAATTATTGTCTACTGTGTTGGGTAATAATGCTCTTGGTTAACTGGTTATGATTGACTAACAAAATAAAAATTAACTAAATTAATTAATTATTATTTTTCAATAGGTAATAAATAAAGTTAGTAAATTATTTAATATTTAAATATAAATAAAGTTAATAATTTAATTATTTATTATCCTTAAAAATAATAAATAAAGCTAATAAAATATCTGATTATCTGATTTAACTACTATTAATTAATACCAAGTATTGGATAAAATTAATAGATTAACCTATTTTATTATTTATCCTTAGGATTAATAAACAAAGTTGATTATTGCTTAATTTACCTATTAAATAACTAATTCGAGTAGGAATTAAGTTAATAAATTGTAATTATTTGTCAGTAAGTGATAAATAAAAGACTAACAAATATTTAATTATTACTATATATTAAATAATTTATTAAATATGAATAAGTTTAATAAAATTAATTGTTTATTTATTGAGTAATGTATAAACCTCAATTAATTATTTATTTACTATTAGAAAATAACTAAAGGTAACTCTTACTCACTAATTAATTATTTTATTATTTAATTAACTTTAAATAATAAATAAAACTAATTAGTTATTATTTATTATAAAATAAAATAATAATCCTAAAGATGAGGTATTATTCCACTATTTTATTAATTATTATTTGATTTAACATTCAAATAATAAATAAACCTAACTTAGTTATTATTAAATAATAACTAAAGGTGATTCATACTTGTTAATTATCTATAGCCTTAAATAATAAATAAATCTAATTAGTTATTATTTTATTATTATGATAATAACTAAAGATAATTCATAGTTACTAATTAATTTATTTATTTTCTTTGATTAACTTTAAATAATGAATCAAACCTAATTTATCTTAAATAATAATTAAAAGGACAATTAAAATTTTATTAATTCGATTATTAAGTTAATTAATAATTGAATAATAAGTGAATATAATTTAGTTATTTATTAATTACTAATTATTAATAACTAAATTAACGATAATTACTAGTGAAATGAATGATTGAGTTAATAAAATAGAGAGAGTTCAAATAGCTCATTAATTATAAAACAAGTTATTAAATATGAATTGGATTTTAAGGGTTTTAATAAATGAATGTTTAATTAAGAAAATAGTAGTGTAACTTAATTTAAACAATTTATAATTAATTGTTTAAGGGTCCTTAAATAAGTGTTCATTACTTAAGGGGGATACATGGTTGATTAATTAAACCATCAAGCCTAGAGATCAATTAAGTTGTCCTATAGGAATATGCCAAATAGTTTATTAATCTATGTGTGATATGTGAACTGCTTAATTGTTAAAATAAATAGCATAAGTAAGCGTATCGGCGTACACCGTAAAGCACCGTACTAATTAATAGACCAAACAGAATCAATGTTTAGGTTTTCAAAGGCCAAATAATTAAAAGCTAGAGTTATTTGTAGTCTGAGCAGACAGGCAAAGTTTTCCTAACCCTAAACCTTCCTTACATTAGATTGCAAGTTCCCTAACTCAAAACTCGAGTTATTTATTTGTGTCAAAGCATGTTAGTGAATAATTATTGTCCGATTATTCACATCTATCACTAATTTATTGAGATTCGCCCACAATTGTGCAATTGAAATTCCTATCCTATTATGATTGATTTGAACTGTAAATTTTAATTAAAGTTTCTTATCAATGTATGAAATTGTTTATGAGATCGATCTATGCTATTTGTAATCAGCTTAGATTCCAGCATGTCTAAATTGGTTAAGACAATGGTATTTTTAAAAGCTGTTTCCTTATTAATTGTTTGTGGTAAGAACTCTTCACTCTTGGCTGAGGAAAAGGAATAAAACTTGTTTAAGGCATGATATCAATTGCTGGTTATTTAAGTGTTTATGCATAAATCACGGGTATGAGAGGCTGATTCCCCTCGATTACCAAAACTTTTTAAAGAGGTTTTCCAGCTTACATGCTGAGAAACCTTGGTAAAACGTCCTTGGTTTATTTCAAAACCACCTCAGTTAATTGTCATTCAATTATTCGGATATTCAACTGTTGTTTACTAAATTGCATGTTCCTTTCACAACCCTTATACTGTTGTTTGAACATTGAAAGCAAATTTCCTTCTATCATGATTATATGCTCCTTGTTGTATATTACTTTGCTAAGGCCAAATTAGTTTGCTTACCCCTTGCTATATCATGATCTTTATATTCGAGCTGGAAGGCAGGGGAGGAATGGGAGCGGTCTAAGAGGAGACGAAGAGGAAAGGGTGAAGTGGCTGCAGGAAATAGATGCCCGATAGTGGCCTATGTACTAGTTTTATTATTGACATGTTGTTTGATTAGGTTGAAACCTTTTTTATTGTATTAAGGGTACGTTTTTATGTTAAGGTTAAAGAACCTTGGGACCCACGGAATTGTAAGAAAGACTTTAATTCTATTCGATAAACAATGTATGTTTATTATTCCGCGTTTAGTTAGAAAGTATGTTGTTATTGAGAAATCGTGAGCACCGAATACGAGGTTAGGAAACCCGGATTTGGGGGTTGTCACAACATACTTTGCCAGTTCATATTACAAAAAGTCATCAAGACTATAACAAAAGGGACAAGCAATCAGGAAAGCATATAAACTAGTCTACGCATTTCTTCTTTCCTTTTTTTGGAGAGCCTTAACTCTCAGGTTTGTCTGCAAATAAGGTTTTATTCGCAAGAATGAGCATACAAAAGCTCAACAAGTCTAAACACATAGTATATAATTGAACTCACACCGATAAGGATTTAATGAATCATAGCTTTAACAAAAGATATTACAATTGTTTTAACATAGTAAGACTGAGTGGTAATTAAACCAAGAATCGTTCGTCCGTCTTTCGACTTAGAACCATACCGTGGATATCAAGTATAGGATCAATCTAACGACATCCTATGTTATGCATAACATACCTACACTGACTAATCATGACAGGGTTTTAACAACATGTTCATCTCAGTTTACTTTGCATATAGAGGTCGCTCCAAGACAACTTGGTTTGACTAAAGAATTATAACAATTCAATACTTCACGAATAAACATTCATTTTGCAAGTTATGCCGAAACGAATAGCAATAACTCTCATATCAAAGATTTATAACACGTTGCACAAAGTGCATAAATCAAATAGAAAGCTTGTAAATGAAAGCTTAGGTAGAAGACTTGCCTCGTATATCTTTTACAGATAAATATAACGGTCTACACGTTCGTCGTAAATCCTACACGATTATAAGTTCATGTAGACCAATTAAGCATTTAACGATTAAATCTTTTAAATTTTATTTCGGGTATTATAACTACTTATAATTAAGACTCTTTCTACTATACATCAAATAATTTTAGCATTATAACTGCATATAAAATGAATATTCATCAACTATATTTAAAATAAATTGAGCATTATAACTGCTTATAAAATGAATATTTGGCTATTATATTTGAGATAATTTCAGCATTATAACTGTTTATAAAATGAATATTCGGCTATTATATTTGAGATAATTTCAACATTATAACTGCTTATAAAAGTATATTTTTAACTTTATAAGAGAAATAAATCGGACATTATAACTGCTTGTAAATAAGACTTTTGTACTATATACATAAAATAATTTGAGCATTATAACTGCTTGTAAAAGTATATTTTTACTAATACATACATAAAAATAAAAATTATAACCACTAGAGTATACCTCTTATAGTTATTAACTTTACTTCCAATTGTGTAGCGCTTCGATACTTTGAAAGTAATTTTTATCTCACAATATCTCAGAATATAAATATAGAGTGTTTTTGCTCTTGAACTGCTCTTGAAAATAGTAAGGAATGAATGAACTTAGCTTGCTATTTATAGGAAAACATAGTTTCGCTAATTGCACGTTAGGGGCTCGGCTTATTACACTTTGGTACCTAGGTTAATTACACTTTAGTACCTAACAAATTCTTAGAATATTCTTCTAAGCTCCTCAATGAAAATATCTTCTAAGCTCGACAATGCAGCTTGCAATTGAACCTATCTTCTAAGCTCCTCAATGAAAATATCTTCCAAGCTCGACAATGCAGCTTGCAATTGAACCTATCTTCTAAGCTCCTTAATGAAAATATCTTTCTCAAGCTCAGACAGTACAGCTTGCAATTGAACCTATCTTCTAAGCTCCTCAATGAAAATATCTTCTAAGCTCAACAATGCAGCTTGTCACCGTAAGCACGACAAAACAACTTGTCAAAAATAATTTGTCGGAATGTTTCTTGGTGAAATCATGGAAAGCACGACAAATCATTTTGTCAATGTAAGCGACGACTAAGCAGCTTGACTAAAAAATTTTATTTGACCTAATTCATCGTTTACACTATATAATCACAAAACATCTTCTTCGAAATATCCTTTCGATCTTTATTAAGCACATATGTTACAAAATTCGAATCTCATTAGGGCTTAAGGTTTTAAAACTTCTCGATACCTAGTTTTAGGTCACTAAATTAGACCTCTAACCATATACGATCGTATTTATAAGCCTCATAAATATTCGGGGTATTACATTTACCCCTACTTATAAGAATTTCGTCCCCAAAATTACATTACAAATTCAAGAAAATAAATGGGGATATTCTATTTTTATTTTGTCTTATAACTCCCATGTCGCTTCTTCTACGAAGTGATTCCTCTATATAACCTTGACTGAAGATATGACTTTATTTCTTAAGACTTTTTCTTTTCTATCAATAATTTTGACAAGAATCTCTTCATAGCTTAAATCTGATTCGATTTGGATTGGTTCATAACTGATGACATGTTTGTAGTTGTTAGGTTTGTACATAGCGCGAACATGCAATCAAATTACATAAATAGTGCGGAAGCGCGATAAAACGGATTTTAAAATTTTTCATACAAACCATCACTATGATCTTTCCTTGTATTCAATTATCAATTAACGAAAGAGATAGGGATTAAGAAATTATACCCTCGTAGAACCGTGCTTCCTCGGGTACAAGTTCACACTCCAATTCCTTCGCATTCTCCTTGAATTTCACCGATGGGATTCCTTTCCTTTGATCAACGTTAGCCATCCAAGTGTTTGGCCTCTAGAGGTGATCCACCAAAGAAGAATAGTTATTCAAGAAGATGGGTGTTGGCAAAACCCTAGTTTCTATCTCTCTATAGAAATTGCAAGTACTCTCTCTCTCCAATTCTCATGGAAGAGTGTGTAAATTGTCTAACAGTTTGACTGTCTGACTGTCTGACCCTAAATCATGATAAGACTCCTCTTATTTATAGATAGAGGGAACCCTCCTAAACTATTTAGGATTAGGGTTTTTATTTTAATTAAACTCCTTTAATTAATTAAACTCCTTTAATTAATTAAACTCCTAATCCAATTAGGAATTTATGATAGAGTACTTCTATTAATTAATTCCCAATCCCTATTAAGAATTAAATAATAGTAATAGTAATAATAATAATAAGACTCCTCTTATTAATTTATATTTAATATGTCTAAAATATTAAATAATAAATATTAAGCTATTTAATTTATTCTATCTCCATAGATTAAACTAAATACACTTAACTTATTATTACAATTATGTCATTTACTTCTTAAACAAATATTTTTTCTTTTGCGGTGTGTACCCTTTAGGTTCTCCATATTTAAACCGGTTGTGAATAAATCAATTAGAACAATTCTAATCTTATTTAAATAAATTAAATTAAACTATTTTAATTTATTTAAATAAATAATATTTATTCTACAATAAGGGTAAGCCCCCTTAGCGATCAAACGACTTTCCAGATAATATAGATTTCAACATCAATCACTAAAAAAACCTTTCAGTGAATAGTTACCGTACAATTCAATCTTTACTCCTTTACAATGTACCAATTAATATATTTTGACATGGAATTACATGTTCAAGTCTTATTTTATTTAGTTTATATGTATTTCAATTTCTCAAATGCACAACTCTGATTAATGCAAATTAGAAACTCCTTTCTAATTTCATTCTGCTATTGGCCAAAGACTTCTAAGTTGTCATTTATTTGAATCACATAGGACATTCTCATCCTTTTACTAGAAGTGGTAGATTTTTTTGTTGATCATTCACCTATCTCCCACGTAGAACTTATTATACCCAATCATACACCTTTGATATACCCTAAAGGTCTTAAGGGACATGTCAAAGTATAACTCATCATACACAAGATACTATGATGATCTCAAGTCCAAGGATCACTTGTACTATTATCACTAGAGAAATTCCTATTGACAGTCGAGTAAAACTCCATTTAGGTATTCCTTAGCGAGCCACGTTTCAGTGAACTTTATTATCTAATAAGCACCTGCATACTTGCTTTAAGTGTCTCCACAACAAATGATTATGAGATCAATTATCCTCTTCATAAGAGCAAGCAACGTATGTACTAATCTATCCGGATTCACTAATCCCCTTTTTAGTAATCCAACAATTAGGAACGATTTTAGTTTATGAGCTATCTTGAATTTAGATCTCATTAGCATGATCACCATCATGATTCTAAAAGCATTGCTCAAAACTATGGGTTTATCACATTTAATATAACAGCACCATGTAGATAAAGTAAAATGCCTTTAATAGACGAATAAGATTACAAAGTATATGCTACATCATATCAAATATGATTGGCTTGTGTGTATACTACTTTCAGTAGTCCGATTTATAGGGACACAATATTGAAACATGAAATACATTATGTATATATTCCAGTTCTGGAGGTAAGGCTACTTCATAAGCTACCTCACCTATTCTTCTTAGGATCTCAAATGGTCTTATAAACCTTGGACTTAATTTCTTTTTTTCTTTTACTTTTTTGCTAAATTGTTTGTGTATTAAAAAGCAAAAAACTATAGATATTACAATGAATATCATAACATAGTCCTCTTCTCCCGAGAGTCCTAAAACACCTAGATAAACTAGGAAACCCAATGCCTAACCTAATTTATAATATTCCTCACAACCCGAGGCAAGGCAAAGGAAATAACAAAGAAAAATTGCTACAACAAAGCTGTAACAAAAATTTCCATCGGCAGCCCCACCCATCTGCACATAACCCACAATTAATGTGGGTCAATCCAACAAACAGCCCATGTGGGGCACACCCGAATCAGCTAACAATTGAGCATACACCCAAGCACGTGCAGCCCATGAAGCTCCATAATAGCACATCCAATTTGAATTCAAATCAATCAGAGAAGACCTTGGATGTTCATCTGTACAACCCACGTGGGGTAAACCAAAGCTAGCAGGAGAATCAAAATACACCCACGTGGGACCAGCAGTCATCAGCACAAAATGAAATCAGTGGGACCTACTATTCAGCCCAAAGAACATCACACTACCCCAGGAATAGTGAACTTCCCCCAGCGACTTTCCATTGACAATCCGGTAACCAACAACTGACTCCCAAGCAAGGAACAGTAAGACACCGGAAAAACATCAATCTTTTTGGGAAAGCCAACAGTTCCATCCAACACAATCAATCCAAGCCAAGGAATAAAAAGAATTATCAGGCAAAAATTGAAAGAAAACAAGGACAACCAAAAGGTACCCCAAACGGTACCATCAAACCCATAATCCGACTGGAGTCCGGCGGTTGGTCGACAACTGATGAGCCGGAAGGTCCAAGACACCCATCAACATCGCCAAACCCAACTGAAACCAGAGTCCGAACACCAAATCAAAATCTTAAACATCCAGATCTGAGAGTGAAAGGATAAGCAATAAAAAAGGGGGAACTCCAGAACGGAAACCACCGGATACATAACCCACCGGTGAACCAGAGCAGATCTGAAAACTGCTAAAACACCAAACTAGCTCCACAAAATGAAATCAGTAACCAACGAGAGGGAATCAGCTTGGGTAATCATCAAACCACCAAAACCATAAGGGGAAACAAAAAGGATAACCGGCCAAAATCAGATGGACAAGAGCTGCACAAACCCAGATCCAATAATCTTCAAACCAGATCCAAAAATGGGTGGGCCAATTTGAAGAAAGGAAGAAGAGGAGACATCCACCAACCGAAAATCTGGCCAATCGGAGGTACCAGTTCAGACCAAAATGGACAAACTAATAGCACCAATGACATCCAAAACTGAGTTTCATAAAAGATAAGCAAGAGAAATAGGAAAATCAGTTCGGAACACAAGACTCGACAAACCCAATAAATGCCGAGAACTATAAAAACGCCCAAGCTGAGAACTGAAAAGGATGAAGCATTAGAACCGCAGAATCAGTAGGGAAGCCTCAAAAACCCCAAACCAGCCACCACGAAGCCCATAACCATCCAACCCCTGACCAGATCAGATCTACCATCTCAAAGACTAAACCAAGCAAAAGCTCCTCTACTCCCAGAACAGAGAAAGATCCCATAGCCTTTAAACGCCGGACTTTTATTTTAAAAAAAGGCTAGTAAATTGATTTCGAGAAGATCCCGCTAAGAGTTGCCGGTAGGCTCCTAGCAGAGGTCAAGCTAATGAAATGGAATGGAAAAGGAGATAGTGGGTGGGCCGCAAGTCAAGGGGAGGGGGAAATGGTATCCGGGTGGGGAAGGCAGAAGGAGGCGGAAAGGAGGGGGGGTTTCTAGAGAGAAGGTGGAGCTTCTCTCTCTACCCTACTTGGAACCCTGCCTTGGACTTAATTTTTCCTTTTTCCCAAATCGAATCTTCCCCTTCCAGGGTGATACTTTCAAAAAGACATGACTCCCAACGACGAAATCTCTTTTCTGTCTGTGTAAATCAACATATCTCTTTTGTCGCTCTTGAGTAGCTCGTAACCGTAGTCGAATTGTCCTAACCACTTCAGCTGTTTGTTGAACCAACTCTGGCCCAAGCATTTGACGTTCCCCGACTTCGTCCCAACACATCAGTGTCCTGTATTTTCTCCTATATAATGCTTCATAAGGTGGTATTCCTATACTAGCGTGATAGCTATTGTTATATGCGAATTCCACCAAAGGTAAGTGGTCTTCCCAACTCCCTTTAAAGTCCATTATGCATGCTCTCAGCATATCTTCCAATGTCTGAATAGTCCTTTCGCTTTGGCCATCAGTTTGTGGATGGTAAGCCGTACTTAATCTTAACTGTGTCCCGAGATGTTCTTGAAAACTTTTCCAAAAGTTCGAAGTAAACCTTGGGTCTTGATCAGATATGATTGAAATTGGAACCCCATGTCTAGATATAATCTCCTTAATATATAGTTTGGCTAATCTATCTAATGTGAACTCAACCTTGATTGGTAGAAAGTGAGCAGACTTGGTTAGTCGATCCACTATCACCCAAATTACATCGTGACTCTTTTGTGTGGTTGGAAGTCCTACTACAAAAGCCATTGTAATATGCTCCCATTTCCACTCTGGAATTTCCAATGGTTGCAGCAACCCGCTTGGCCTTTGATGCTCTGCTTTAACTCGCTGACATGATAAACACCTACTAACAAACTCAGCCACCTCTCTCTTCATGTTTGGCCACCAGAAATGTTGACTTATGTCCTTGTACATTTTGGTGCTGCTTGGGTGTACTGAAAACTTAGTACTATGTGCTTCTGACATGATTTCCTCTTTGAGCTCTTGCACTGCAGGAAGCCATATTCTTGACTTGAATCTAATGATTCCCTCCTTATCTATCTTGAATCTGCCGTCTACAATCTCCATTGACTTTTTCATCCTCTTATACTCTTCATCTTTTTCTTGGATTTCCTTGATTTTACCCAACAAATTTGAGTGATCCTCCATTATAAATAATTTTCTCGATGCATTTGAAGGAACTCTCACCTCTATGTCGAGTCTAGTAAATTCCTTAATTAACTCATCTTGAGTTGTTAGTACCATCAACTTTCCTTGATTCTTTCTACTTAATGAAAGTAGTATGCACACAAGCCAATCATATTTGATATGATGTAGCATATACTTTGTAATCTTATTCGGTTATTAAAGGCATTTTATATTATCTACATGGTGCTGTTATATTAAATGTGATAAACCCATAGTTTTGAGTAATGCTTTTAGAATCATGATAGGGATCATGCTAATGAGATCTAAATTCTAGATAGCTCACAAACTAAAATCGTTCCTAATCGTTGGATTACTAAAAAGGGGATTAGTGAATCCGGATAGATTAGTACATACGTTGCTTGCTCTTATGAAGAGGATGATTGATCTCATAATCATTTTTGTGGAGACACTAAAGCAAGTATGTAGGTGCTTATTAGAGAATAAGTTCACTGAACGTGGCTCGCTAAGGAATACCTAATGGAGTTTTACTCGCCTGTCAATAGGAATTCCTCTAGTGATAGTAGTACAAGTGATCCTTAGACTTGAGATCATCATAGTATCTTGTGTGTGATCAGTTATACTTTGACATGTCCCTTAAGACCCTTAGGGTATATCAAACGGTATGATTGGGTATAATAAGTTGCACATGGAGATAGGTGAATGGTCAACAAAGAATCTACCACTTCTAGTAAAAGGAGTGAATGTCCTATGTGATTCGATAAATGACGACTCAGAAGTCTTTGGCCAAAGCAGAATGAAATTAGAAAGGAGTTTCTAATTTGCATTATCAGAGTTGTTCATTGGAGAATCGAAATACATATAATTAAATAAAATAAGACTTGACAGTAATTCCATGTCTTATATTTAATTGGGACATTGTATGGTAGAAGGATTGAATTGTACGACAACTATGCACTGAAAGGTTCTTTTGTGATTGATGTTGAAATCTATATTATCTCGAAAGTCGTTGATCGCTAAGGGGGCTTTATTGTTGAACTTTAAACTTGCTGGGCAAACTCGTTGCTCATTCTTGCTATATCATGACTTCATTGCAGTTAAACCCGAGACGTCAGGGAAGAACAAAGGAAAAGAAAAGATGAAATGATAGACTTCTCGTAGCAGACTTTAGATTCATGTGTTAGTTAATTATTGTTAATGTAATTTAAATCCTGATAGCTATTTAGGGTATGGATTGTGTAAATGTTTAAGGTTAATCGTATTCTGGGACTAGTAACACCTTGTAATGAACAACGTATGTTTATTTTATTCCGCACTTTTAGATATCATATGTTGTTAGAGGTGAATGTTTGTATTGGATCGTGATGACCAGATCCGGGTATTTGGAGACCCGAATTTGGGGGCGTCACAAAGTTCACCGAACGTGGCTGGCTAAGGAATACCTAATGGAGTTTTACTCGCCTGTCAATAGGAATTCCTTTAGTGATAGTAGTACAAGTGATCCTTGGACTTGAGATCATCATACTATCTTGTGTATGATGAATTATACTTTGACATGTCCCTTAAGACCCTTAGGGTATATCAAAGGGTATGATTGGGTATAATAAGTTATACATGGAGATAGGTGAATGATCAACAAAGAATCTACCACTTCTAGTAAAAGGAGAGAATGTCCTATGTGATTCGATAAATGACGACTCAGAAGTCTTTGGCCAAAGCAAAATGAAATTAGAAAGGAGTTTCTAATTTGCATTATCAGAGTTGTGCATTTTAGAATCGAAATACATATAATTAAATAAAATAAGACTTGACAGTAATTCCATGTCTTATATTTAATTGGGACATTGTATGGTAGAAGGATTGAATTGTACGGTAACTATGTACTGAAAGGTTCTTTTATGATTAATGTTGAAATCTATATTATCTGGAAAGTCGTTGATTGCTAAGGGGGCTTACCTTTATTGTAGAATAAATATTATTTATTTAAATAAATTAAATAGTTTAATTTATTTATTTAAATAAGATTAGAATTGTTCTAATTGATTTATTCACAACCGGTTTAATATGGAGAACCTAAAGGGTCACACCGCAAAAGAAAAATATTTATTTAAGAAGTAAATGACATAATTGTAATAATAAGTTAAATGTATTTAATTTAGTCTATGGAGATAGAATAAATTAAATAGCTTAATATTTATTATTTAATATTTTAGAAATATGAAATATAAATTAATAAGAGGAGTCTTATTATTATTATTACTATTACTATTATTTAATTCCTAATAGGGATTGAGAATTAATTAATAGAAGTACTCTCACATGAATTCCTAATTGGATTAGGAGTTTAATTTAATTAAAGGAGTTTAATTAGAATAGAAACCCTAATCCTAAATAGTTTAGGGAAGGGTTTTCCTACATCTATAAATAAGAGAAGTCTTATCATAGATTAGGGTTACACACTCTTGCATAAGAATTGTAGAGAGTACTTACAATTTCTATAGAGATAGAAACTAGGGTTTTGCCAACACCCATCTTCTTGAACAAGTATTATTCCTTGGTGGATCACCTCTAGAGGCCAAACACTTGGGTGGCTAACGTTGATCAAAGGAAGGAATTTAATCGGTGGAATTCAAGGAGAACGCGAAGGAATTGGAGGTGAACTTGTACCTGAGGAAGCTAGAATTCTACAAGGGTATAATTCTTATTCTCCATCTCTTTCGTTTAATTAATAATTGTGCATAAAGAAAGATCATGGTGATGGTTTGTATAAAATTTTAAAATCTAATTTTATCGCGCTTCCGCTTTATTAATGTAATTTAATTGCATGTTCGCGTTATACAAACCTAACAACAACACATACTCGACTGCCAGAACCTTTAAGGTTCATCATAACAGATTCCCAACAACATAAACTAACACAGTACACTACCATTAATATTACACCCAAACACAGTCAATTAATACCAATCCTAGTACAGGAGAAAAATTTTCAAAGAAACAATCCCACAAGAAAATCGGCAGCTCGGTATACCTTCGGGTGGTTCGAATTGCAGTCCTCCTTCTACGTCCAAAATAACCAACGAAGCCAGACATTCACAACTTGCTCTTCTCCCCTATTCCCTTTCTATCGCGATTTCTCTCTCTATTTGAACAGCAAAAATTGTAGCAGCTTGGTTTAGGATTTTTGGGCTCAATTTATAGGAAATTGGTTACCCAATAAACCGGGTATTACCCAAATTGGTTCGTTAAGACCCATCGGTAGGAGAGGGTGAGCCGTCGACTGATGGTACCCATCACCCATCCAAACCCTGTGACTTGTCGACAGTACCTTGAGCCACGCGTGCCATCACCGGTCAAATCGCCGGTCGCGTGTTATCCTTTGGTCCGAACGTCGAACGCCCGGTCGCCCATGGCCCTCCCACTTTTTTCGCTGATCAATTCACGCAATCGCCGGCGCCTTCCTCCCATCTCTCGTCACTGATTGATTGAGGGTTTGGGTTGCTAGGTTCGGCTAGCCTACTCCCTCTTCTTGATTGATCCGATTTAGGAAGCTAGGGCTTTGGATCCCCTTCCGTTGCTCGGCTTAACCCTCCTCTTTTTCTCCCGTTTCTATCTGGTTCGAAGGACTTAGTCCTTGCTCAGTTATCCCCAATCTTAATCCCACCAATTTCCCAATTTAATTGGAAATGGTCCCAACCCGTTTGCCCTTGGTTGCACCGATTCGACCCGATTGCCCCAACAAGAAAATAAATGAAATTGGGTCGGCCCAATAGGAAATAAAAAGGGATCTGGGCTTAGTCCAATTAAAAATTTGGGTCAGCTACAATAAAATAAAAGAGGTGGCCCAAATAAATTATAAATCTCATGCTCTTATCATTTCAATTAAATAACTAATTCAATTAATTATTTATTTAAATATTTATTTCAACAATAATTCCTCATTCGAATTATTTAATCCGATAATAGTAAAATGAATTTAATTATTAACTTTTCCCGAATTTCTTGCAAATCAAATCTTATGGTTGACTCACTAATTTATTCACACTATTAATGAGCCCCCCTTTAATGCAGAGAAAATTATTGGGCCATATATTTAGATATAATTGAATAATAATACCTACATGGATCCGATTAAATTCGAAAAATTTTATAAAGTGAATTTCATATATCAAGATAATTTAATACAATGTTTAAAAATTCCTGGACATTACAGATTTGGAGGTGAACTCGTACCTGTGGAAGCATGGTTCTACAAGGGTATGATTCTCATACTTTATCTCTTTCGTTTAATTGATAATTGAGCACATGGATGATCATGGTGATGGTTTGTATGAAAATTTTAAAATCCATTTTTATTGCGCTTCCGCACTATTTATGTAATTTGATTGCATGTTCGCGCTATGTACAAACCTAACAGTGGCATCAGAGCCTAACCTTGTGCTAATTATCGATTATGATGATTCCATGTGTGTATGGTATGCGATTGGATCGAAATTTTTGGGCAGGATCTGTTTTTTCTGAATCTGCTACGCGGCGTAGCTGCGCCGTTTCCAGTTTATTCTGGAGCGCAGCTATGCCCAAACCAAGAAAGTCATTTCTGGGGTTCAGCGCAGCTGCGCCGTTTCCCAGTTCATTCTGGGCGCAGCTGCGCTGGATAGCAGAATCCGAAAAAATAATTTTTCCTTCAATTAAAATAAATATTTTATTTAATTAATATAAGTTTAGAATAAAGGAGTTTATTCATATATGGAATATGATTCCATGTTTCCTAGAATAAATGAGTTTATTCACATATGGAATATGATTCCATGTTTCCTTAAAAATAAAGATGTTTATTTTGATAAGGAATATGATTCAACATATTTTATTTTTCAACAATTTTAAGTTAAAATAAAAGAGTTTGTTTTGAACTTGAAATTGGATTCCATGTTAATTAAAATAAAGGAGTTCATTTTGATTTGGAATTTGATTAAAAATAAAGGAGTTTATTTTTATTCAAAATTGGATAAAATAAAATAAATAAGTTTATTATGATTTAAATTTTGTTCAAAATAAAGGAGTTTATTTTTTTTTCAAAATTGGATTTCTAGTAAACTTTTAATTGCCCATTAATTGATATCAATGCATATATGGAATGGTTTTATTATTCATGAGATGAATGTTATTTATTGATACATATAGAGATATGTATGATAATAAATAGGGATTGATTATGGACTACTGACCAATGTGTGATTGGATTTATTTTAGTGGATGCTTGAATGAATGGGTTTTTATAAATGGGGTCTGCGTACCTCGTCTTCTCTAGTTTTTTTTTATGTAAATTCTATCTTCCTCCTATGTACCTCCCCTTAACTGCTGATCAAGGTTTCTATTTATTGTAAATAATTTTTGTAATAGGACTAGTTAGAATTAATTTTTGAAGAATTGGAGACAAAGGAGTAAGGAGCGCTTGAAGACCCGTTTGTAATGGAGCCCGGGTTTAAATGTAATAGTTATATTTAAATTTTGTTCTTGCACACTAGGTTTGACCTTTTGGTTCACTTGGTGGCTCTATTGAACCAAACTAGAATAAAAGTCCATAATCAATCCGAGTAGAATATAGTATTCTATATGTGCATGCTTACTATGTATATATTATATATTATACAACATGCTTCGCATGTTAAATAATATGACGCGTATTTTATATATA
Organism: Aralia elata; assembly: GCA_034770075.1. Taxonomy (NCBI): domain Eukaryota; kingdom Viridiplantae; phylum Streptophyta; class Magnoliopsida; order Apiales; family Araliaceae; genus Aralia; species Aralia elata. Next base: position 48,183,399 of record CM068386.1, on the reverse strand, counting down.
TATATATGTGTATGCGCGCTAAACAAGATGAGACAAATAATAACAAACCCTCAAAGAAATTATATTAAGTCCTAAGCGTTCAAAGATATTTGGAATATCGAACGTCGCCTTCTAGCATGGTAAAACGATAGAGTATTAAATATTTAATATGAGTTTGTTGTGCATACACAAGGCGAGTATTAAATATTTAAGATGTTGTTTTATCACATTTGATGCTTCTAAAGGAATTGAACATTACTGCTTTGTTGTGCACACACAAGGGCGGTCTTTTTCTCTTCACATATATGGAAGTAATAGGTTGGACTTAACTTAGATTATTTTAGTTCGGATGTGTACACATTGACTATTATAATCTAAGAGGCAAAATACAAAGAGTTACATAGTGATGTAATTGACAATAGTTGTCTACCTATTTATTTATATATAGTTTGTTGTGCACACATAAGGCTATATACATTTGAAATGTGATCCTTATTCTCACTAGCAAATCTTTAATTAGATTTGCTGTACTATATAATGAGGGTAATATAGTTTGATGAAAAAGTGAGAGGTACCAATTTAAAATAAAGACCTAATTTATTTTGGTAATTATTTAATAAATGAATGTATGCTGAAATATTGTTAAACTACAAATTCATTTATAGAATTTTACAATGTCTAATTTACTATCACTGCGGAGCATATTAGATGCTAATTAACCGGACCAAATTACACGGACTAGTTAAGGAATTTTAGAATAGTTCTCAAGGCTGAAAAGCTATCTTATGTCCTTAATACGCTTATCCCTGCAATGGTTGCAGACAATACCTCTGAGGAAAAGATTGCTACTTTTAGAAAGTGGCAAGATGATGCACAGTTGGCTCAATGCATCAAGCTCACATCCATGAATAACGAGCTTCAGCGTCAGCATGAAACTATGGATGCTCCTACTATACTCCTGCACCTTCAAGGAGTTGAAGGGTAAGGAAAGTAGGACTATTAGATATCAGATATCTAAGGAGCTCTTCCGATCTAGAATAACCGATGGCACTATAGTATAGACAAATGTCCTCAAAATGATCAATCTGATTGAACAATTGGGATAACTGGGTTTTAATGGATGGAGAGTTGATCCAAGATTTGATCTTGCAATCACTTCCGGACTCTTTCTCACAAATTATTGTGAATTTCCACATGAACAAGCTATATGTCAGCCTGCCTGAGTTGCTTAAACATGTTGAAAACCGTAAAGAGTCACTTTCCAACCAAGAAAGACCAAGTTTTACTGGTAGATGATTCTTCCAAGAAGCGGAAGAGGGCCAAGGATCTTCTTAAAAGAAGAACAATTCAAAGAAGGTAAATAGAAAGGCAAAAATAAAGGACAATAAGAACAAGACTGATGCAGATAGCAAAGGAATTTGCTTCCACTACAATAAGCCTGGATACTGGAAAGGAAAACTGTAAGGAGAATCTTACAGAGGGTAACCAGAAGAAGCTTAGTGAAGCTTCGGTTACAGATATAGGTTTATTCATGATTAAAATAAATCTTTCTGTAAGTCAAGGTTCTACTTGGGTATTGGATACCGGCTGTAGTTCTCACATATACAATCCAATGCAGAGACTAAGCAGAAGTAAAAAGCGAAACAAAGAGTAAGTAATCTTATGTGTGGGAATAGAGCAAAGGTTGCTGCATTAACCATAGGAACTTATAGTTTAGCATAGCCTACGGACAAGTCTATTAAGTTAATAAGTTGTTATTATGTTTCTGTTCTCATTAGAAACATTATTTCTTTCCGTTGTTGGACAAGGAAGGTTGTGTTATTATATTTAAGAACAATTGTTGTTCTATTTATAATGATAATGTTTTATTTGAAACTGTAAGATTACTTGATAGACTTTGTATACTTGACTTACATGAAAAATAATTTTACAAATTGAACAAACTAGTAAAAGAAAAAGGATATGGTCATTCAAAGAGTTGAATGTGTGTATTTGATGAAATACAAGTCTGAATCATTTGAAATGTTCAAAGAATTTAGAAGTGAAACAAATTGGCAAGTATTAAGATTCTTTGATCAGATCGAAGAAAGAATACTTCTACAATGAGTTTCTAGATCATCTCAAAATGGTATTTTCTCATAATGGAAACCTCCTGATACGCAATAATTGATTGGTGTATCTAAAAGAAGAAATTGTACCTTGTTAGAAATGGTGCAGTCCATACTGATTTTTACTGAGGGTTATACCCTAGAAACGACTGCATATCTACAAAATAAGGTAACCTCAAAAATCTGGCCCCAAGACTCCATAAAGGTTATGGATAGGGAGGATTCCCATTCTTAAGTATATTAAGATAAGGGGTTGTCCAACTTATGTGAAAATGTTTCAAAGATAAGTTTGGGACAAAATTTGACAAGTACAGACTTGTGGGATATCCTAAAGAAAGTGTAGGGTATTATTACTATAATCCTACACGCTGCCTTCTTAGATAAAGGTGTTTATCATTAAAGGAGCTAGTGGGAGGGTAATAGATCTTGAAGGAGTTCAAGAACCACAAAGCACTTTAAGTCGAACCGAGGAACCTGTAGATAGACCTATTGTACCACAACCGAATCATAAATCTGGAACAGTACCGAAGATACCTGGGAGGTATGGATTTATCATAGAGGATGATGATGAGGTACGCATCATAGAGGATGATGATCCAGTTATATATGATGAGGGTATGAGTAGTAGACACTCAGAGAAATAGCAGATGACCATGAAATCCAGAATGGACTCCATGTATGAGAACCAAGTATAGACTCTGGTTACTCCACAAAAGGGCATAGTGCCTAGAGGGTGAATATGGGTCTTTAAGTGAAAGACTGGGGCAAATGGCATGGTGGAGACCTATAAGACCAGACATGTTTAAAAGGTTTTTCAAGTCAAGGAGTTGACTGTAATAAAACCTTATTACCGGTAATGCTCAAGTCCATTTGGATTTTGCTTGTGATTGCAGCTTATTACGAAATCTGGCAAAATGGATGTGGAGACATCCTTCCTCAATGAAGACTTGAGGAGAATGTATGTATGATACAACCAGAGGAATTTATTTCAAAGGTTGAAGCAAATCATGTTTTAAGCTACAATGATCCATTTATGGATTGAAGCAAACTTCTCAAAGATGGAACATTCATTTTGATGAGACAATCAAAAGAGTTTGATTTTATCAAAAATGAGAATGAACCTTGTGTGTACAAAAGGGTCAGTGGGAGCGCTGTGAAATTCTTGGTATTATATGTTGATATACTACTGACAAGGAATAACACACCAATGCTACAATCAGTAAAGATAAAATTGTCTAAACATTCCTCCATGAATGACTTGGGAGGAACATCCTATAAATTGGGGATACAAATCTATATAGATAGATTTAAAAGGATGCTCGGCTTACCCAATGAATGTATATTCATTCGATGCTAAAGGCGTTTAGCATGACAAACTCCAAGAGAGGTCTCATAATGATGAGCCATGGAGTGTATCTCTCTAAAATTGTCCGCAATTGAAAGAGAGATCGCATGAGTTACTATCATGTATGCAATGAATATACTAAGCCTGATGTTGATCAGTCATATTCTGGAGAAGATCACTGTAAGACAGTGATAAACATCTTTAAGTACTTAACCGGTACTGAAGATGTGATCATGATTCATGGTAGGTCTGAATTAAAACTAGAAGGTTAGACAGACTCAAGTTTTTCAGACTGACCAAGACGATAACAAATCCACTTTAAGGTAAATCGTTACCTTGAAAGGTGGTGCAGTGAATTGGAAAGGTTCCAAACAGCAAAGTGTTGTTGGTTTAGTGACAAAGATAAAGTATATAGCTGTAAATGAAGCTGCAAGTTGATTGTTTGGATGAAAAGTTCATTACAGAACTAGGAATAGTTCCTAAGTCTCATCTTAGATTCAAACATGTCTTGCGGCACTTTCATTTGATTAATGGAATCATTGAAAGAGGAGAAATCACTATAGAGATAGTGGACTCTAAAGAACAACATTGCATATCCATTTACTGAAGCTTTATCCAAACAGCAGGATGATCGTCACTTAGAGAAGAAGGGTATTAGATACCAAGACGATTGGGTTTAGTGCACGTGGGAGATTGAAAGTAGTATGCACACAAGCAATCATATTTGATATGGTGTAGCATATACTTTGTAATCTTATTCGATTGTTAAAGGCATTTTACTTTATCTACATAGTGCTGTTATATTAAATGTGATAAACCCATAGTTTTGAGCAATGATTTTAGAATCATGATGGTGATCATGCTAATGAGATCTAAATTCTAGATAGCTCATAAACTAAAATCGTTCCTAATCAATGGATTACTAAAAAGGGGATTAGTGAATCCGGATAGATTAGTACATACGTTACTTGCTCTTATAAAGAGGATGATTGATCTCATAATCATTTGTGTGGAGACACTAAAGCAAGTATGTAGGTGCTTATTAGAGAATAAGTTCATTGAACGTGGCTCGCTAAGGAATACCTAATGGAGTTTTACTCGCCTGTCAATAGGAATTCCTCTAGTGATAGTAGTACAAGTGATCCTTGGACTTGAGATCATCATAGTATCTTGTGTGTGATGAGTTATAATTTGACATGACCCTTAAGACCCTTAGGGTATATCAAAGGGTATGATTGGGTATAACAAGTTATACATGGAAATAGGTGAATGATCAACAAAGAATCTACCACTTCTAGTAAAAGGAGAGAATGTCCTATGTGATTCGATAAATGACGACTCAGAAGTCTTTGGCCAAAGCAGAATGAAATTAGAAAGGAGTTTCTAATTTGCATTAATCAGAGTTGTGCATTTGAGAATCGAAATATATATAATTAAATAAAATAAGACTTGACAGTAAATCCGTGTCTTATATTTAATTGGGATGTTGTATGGTAGAAGGATTGAATTGTACGGTAACTATGCACTGAAAGGTTCTTTTGTGATTAATGTTGAAATCTATATTATCTAGAAGGTCGTTGATCGTTAAGGGCGCTTACCCTTATTGTAGAATAAATATTATTTATTTAAATGAATTAAATAGTTTAATTTATTTATTTAAATAAGATTAGAATTGTTCTAATTGATTTATTCACAACCGGATTAATATGGAGAACCTAAAGGGTCAAACCGCAAACGAAAAATATTTATTTAAGAATTAAATGACATAATTGTAATAATAAGTTAAGTGTATTTAATTTAATATATGGAGATAGAATAAATTAAATAGCTTAATACTTATTATTTAATATTTTAGAAATATTAAATACAAATTAATAAGAGGAGTCTTATTATTATTATTACTATTACTATTATTTAATTCCTAATAAGGATTGAGAATTAATTAATAAAAGTACTCTCTCATAAATTCCTAATTGGATTAGGAGTTTAATTAATTACAGGAGTTTAATTAAAATAAAAACCCTAGTCCTAAATAGTTTAGGAGGGTTCCCTATATCTATAAATAAGAGGGGTCTTATCATGATTTAGGGTTAGACAGTTACACACTCTTCCATAAGAATTGGAGAGGGTGGAGAGTACTTGCAATTTCTATAGAGATAGAAACTAGGGTTTTGCCAACACCCATCTTCTTGAACAACTATTATTCCTTGGTGGATCACCTCTAGAGGCCAAACACTTGGGTGGCTAACGTTGATCAAAGGAAGGAATTTAATCGGTGGAATTCAAGGAGAACGCGAAGGATTTGGAGGTGAACTCATACCTGTGGAAGCATATGTTAGGTTTGTATATAACGCAAGCATGCAATCAAAATATATAAATAGAGCGGAAGCGCGATAAAGCAGATTTTAAAATTTTATACAAATCATCACCATGATCAATCTATGTGCTCAATTAACGATATAAGCGAAAGAGAAAGAGAATAAGAATTATACCCTCGTAGATCAAAGCTTCCTCGGGTACAAGTTCAACTCCCGGTCCTTCGCGTTCTCCTCGAATTCCACCAATTAAATTCCTTTGCTTGATCAACGTTAGCCACCCAAGTGTTTAGCCTCTTGAGGTGATCCACCAAGGAAGAATAGGTATTCAAGAAGTTGGGTATTGGCAAAACCCTATTTTCTATCTCTATAGAAAATAGTAAGTACTCTCCACAATCTAATACAAGAGTGTGCAACCCTAATCTATGATAAGACTCCTCTTATTTATAGATATAGGAAAACCCTTCCCTAAACTATTTAGGATTAGGGTTTTATTATAATTAAAACTCCTTTAATTAATTATGCTCCTAATCCAATTAGGAATTCATGGGAGAGTACTTCTATTAATTAATTCTCAATCCCTATTAGGAATTAAATAATAGTAATAGTAATAATAATAATAAGACTCCTCTTATTAATTTATATTGAATATTTTTAAAATATTAAATAATAAATATTAAGCTATTTAATTTATTCTATCTCCATAGATTAAATTAAATACACTTAACTTATTATTACAATTATGCCATTTACTTCTTAAATAAATATTTTTCTTTTGCAGTGTGACCCTTTAGGTTCTCCATATTAAACCGGTTGTGAATAAATCAATTAGAACAATTCTAATCTTATTTAAATAAATAAATTAAACTATTTAATTCATTTAAATAAATAATATTTATTCTACAATAAGGGTAAGCGCCCTTAACGATCAACGACCTTCTAGATAATATAGATTTCAACATTAATCACAAAAGAACCTTTCAGTGCATAGTTACCGTACAATTCAATCCTTCTACCATACAACGTCCCAATTAAATATAAGACACGGATTTACTGTCAAGTCTTATTTTATTTAATTATATGTATTTCGATTCCCAAATGCACAACTCTAAATAATGCAAATTAGAAACTCCTTTCTAATTTCATTCTGCCTTGGCCAAGGACTACTGAGTTGTCATTTATCGAATCACATAGGACATTTCATCTTTTACTAGACGAGGTAGATTCTTTGTTGATCATTCACCTATATCCATGTACAACTAATTATACCCAACCATATCCTTTGATATACTTAGAAGGTCTTAAGGGACATGTCAAAGTATAACTCATCACACACAAGATACTATGATGATCTCAAGTCCAAGGATCACTTGTACTACTATCACTAGAGGAATTTCTATTGACAGGCGAGTAAAACTCCATTAGGTATTTCTTAGCGAGCCACGTTCAGTGAACTTATTCTCCAATAAGCACCTACATACTTGCTTTAGTGTCTCCACACAAATGATTATGAGATCAATCATCCTCTTCCTAAGAGCAATCAACGTATGTACTAATCTATCCAGATTCACTAATCCCCTTTTTAATAATCCAACGATTAGGAACAATTTTAGTTTGTGAGCTATCTTGAATTTAGATCTCATTAGCATGATCACCATCATGATTCTAAAAGCATTGCTCAAAACTACGGGTTTATCACATTTAATATAACAACACTATAAGATTACAAAGTATATGCTACATTATATCAAATATGATTGGCTTGTGTGCATACTACTTTCAGCATGGTTCTACAAGGGTATGATTCTCATACTTTATCTCTTTCGTTTAATTGATAATTGAGCACATGGATGATCATGGTGATGGTTTGTATAAAAATTTTAAAATTCGTTTTTATTGCGCTTCCGCACTATTTATGTAATTTGATTGCATGTTCGCGCTATGTACAAAGCTAACAAATTGAAGGACCAACTATTGGGCATCCTCCAATGTAGCATCTTCTTCATTGTTGTTTGCCCAATGAATTAAGTATTCAATTCTGGGTCTGTTGTTATGCTTCACCATCTATTTCTGCAAAACCATAACTGGAAACACCTTTAGCCTTCTATCTGAAGCCACTGGTGGAAGTGTAGGAACTGTTTTGACCTGTGCTCCAATATGTTGTTTAAGCAAGGACACATGAAAAACATTATGAATCTGAGTTGTAGTTGACAATTCTAACTTGTAAGCCCTGTGTCAATTTTCTCTCGCACCTAGAAGGGCCCATAAAATCTAGGAGCTAGCTTAAAGCTAGACCTTCGAGCTAAACTGGATTGCTTATAATGCTATAGTTTTAAGTAAACTGAATCCCCAATAACAAAAGATCTCTCAATCCTATGTTGATCAGCATAGTTCTTCATTCTTGCTTGAGCCTTCACCAACTGATCCCTTAACAAAGACAACGTATTACACCTTTCTCTCAAGAACACATTAGCAGCTAGTACTCTTGTGTTTTCGACCTGATGAAAATTGAGGTGCGGTGGAAGGAAACCAAATAAGGCCTGAAATGGGGTGCATTTTAAGGCCGCGTGATAGTTGGTTTTATACCACCAACGAGCTAATCCCAACTATGGTAGCCATTTCTTTGGATGTTCACTACACATACACCTCAGATAACACTCCAAACACCTGTTTAACCTCTCAGTTTGTCCATCAGACTGGGGATTATAGGCTAAACTCAGACATAATTGAACCCTAACTGTTTAAACATTTTTTTTGCCAAAATGTACTGAGAAAAACCTTGTCCCTATCACTTACAATGGTCTGTAGTAACCATGTATCTTATAAATGTGATCCATGAACAATCTAGCTACTGTAATTGCAGTAAAAGAATGATTTAAGGCAATGAAATGAGCAATTTGGAAAATCTATCCACCACAACCAAGATAACTGTTTTTCCTTTAGAAGAAGGCAATCCTTCCACAAAGTCCATAGATATATCAGTCCATGGTTTACTGGGAATGTCCAGGGGTTGTAATAACCTAGGATAAGGAACATTCTCAGAGTTATGTCTTTGACAAACTTCACATTCTTTAATTCAGAGTTTAATGTCATGTAATTTGGGCCAAGTAAAATATGCACTCTGTAATACTCCGAATATTTATAAGGCTCGAAAATGTAATCGTTTATGATTAAAGGTTAACTTTATAACCTAAACTATGTGTTATGGAGTTTAATGCATGATTGCTATTTTGTATAGTTATATAAATTATACGTGGTACAAAATTAGGAAACCACTATTCATCTATACGATAGGATGTATTAGACCTATGTATTTATGCGACGCATAAATACGAAATCACTATTCACAAATATGGAAAGTCAAATTTAGAGAAAAAGTCAACTATTGCGGCTAACTAAATTAGTTAGGAAAGCAAACTAGAAAGTAAGCTAAGTTTTGGAGTAACCAAATCGGAGAAACCAAGAGAGGTAGGACTGATTAAGAAAGGAAGAGGAGGACCATTTAAGCCATTTGGTAAGATTCTGATACTTACATATTATGTAAGTATTATAGCTTGTCTTGTATTTTGAGTTGCCAAATTTGACTTTGCTTCTTATTAAGTGTTGTCCAGCAATGCATGGTGAGATGTGGCCTCTTTGCTTCCTTTGGTGTGTTGTCAAGCCTTGCTTGGTGAGATGTGGCCTCTTGTTAAGCCATAGGTTGAATGGCCTTGTTGGCCACTTATATGTGGGATAGCTTGTTAGGCAATACTTGGTGGCTAAGTTGGGTTGCCTATAAATAGAACCCCCATCCTTCATTAATCCTCCCTAATTCACAAGCTAAAGCAAGAGAAGAGTGAGAATCAGAAGTGAGAATACTTGTTAGTTGAGAGAAGGAAAGGAAAAGCCAAGCTAAGTATGATCGAAGATCGAAAAGCTTGCACTTCAAGAGGTAAACCTAGAATCGTTTATTTCATATGTTATTTCATTCATAGATTCTTATGTTAGAACTTGTGAACTTATGCATGTTCAGGCTTATGATTATGTATGTAGGTGTTAGTGAGTCATAAATGATGAAAACTAGCTAATTAACCCAAGTGGTAACTAGTTAGAGAAACCGAAAACATGAAATGAGAAACCCAAATCTGACCTATTTTTTTAAAAATCATATAAAATCATATGTTTAGAAATTTGGTCATGAAATATAAAGTAAAGTTGTAGAGCTAGAAGTTATGAAGACACAGGAAAAACAATCACTCAAAAATACATTGTAGAGTGTTCGCAATGTATGTTTGAAGCAAATAGGGTCATGCAGCCAAAATGTCAAAAACCATTTTTCCCCTAGCTGTGGGCCGAGCACCTAGGCGTTACACTTACAGATTGTTAGGGCACTGGGGCACTAGGGGTGACGTTGGGGGCGGCGCTGGGGCATAATATTTGAACCCATAGTCGTATGGTACGTTCTTGATTTGTTCTTAAACTCAGATTACTATGGCGAGTTCCTAAACTCATATTATTGTGGCAAGTTCCTGAACCCCTAAATGTATGGTAAGTTCTATGAATAATGATTATATTATATTATCAGATAGTTAGCATTATTGAAAATGTCGAGAAAGTTCTGTCAAGGAAAGGGTTGTCTAATTGTGCGCCGTTTTAATGGAAGACCCCTTCTTTTCTGGGAACGATATGATTGTCAATATTGTGAGTCTATAATATTTATACTCAGAAGGATTTAATATTAGAAGTATTATAAGGTGTTATTCGTAGAATGGATATGAGTCACAGGTTGGTATGAAAGAGAGAGGTAGAGACCATGTTACGATCCAGGGATGAAGATAATGAATGTATGTAAAAGAGTAGTTAAACCAATAGAATTATTGGTACATGTTATGGAAGACGTAGAGAAGTGAGCACCAGATGCGCTATGGAGAGCACAGGGATTTGGGCGCGACACAAGGCAAATGGGCTTTGACTAGGTTATATGATGCCTAAATCCAGCATCTCTTTCATAATTTTTTCTATTTCTATTTTCTGGACATGAGGATGTCTATATGGTCTTATAGTAAATGGATTAGAACTAGTTTGCAATGGTATATGATGATCTAGTAATGTTTGAGGTGGCAATGTTTTAGGCTCCTATAATACATCTTCAAATGAGGTTAATAATTTTTGGATTGAGTCTGGTAGCTCCTTTGGTTCTTCGTGATGATTGACTGAAGATAGACATGCCATAAGAGATATCTAATCTTTTTGCCAAGCATGGTGTAAATCTTGTGCTGTAATTATTGAAATAGAAACTCCTTATTGATCACTGTTGCCTTTTAGAGTTATCTTATGGTCTCCATGGTTAAAACACAAAGTCAGTGTTTGTCTAAATCTATACTAGCAAAATAGGCAAGTATACGCAGTCCACAAGTAATAAAGTGATAAGAGAGTGTCGAACCGCAGAGAATTATTTAATAATAATTACCAAATAATAACTCATAATCAAATTAATTTTATTTAAGCAGTTTGATAAAGTTGTTGAATTTTGAAAATAAAGTACTAAACTAACTAATTACTAACTACCAAGAATCGAATTCAGATAAAAGGCTTAAGATTACAATTTTCCTTAATGTTTCACTTAAATTAATACACTTCCTGTCAAGTTATGCTAACTATTTCAGATTGTTAATTAAGAACTCATCAATATTTATGACCATCTCCCGACGTATCATAAACGAATCAACTTAAATCTACATATGATAGAATTAAGGTAACACCACCCTAGTTAACTAATCCACTATATCCCTATGTGAATTACAATTAAAAAGGATCTAAAGCTCAGGTTCTCTTTCAGATTACATGCGGCGTAAAGGTATATCCCTATCCTAAACACAAATCATAAATTCCATCACCATGTAGAAAACACAATCACATGCTATTATGATCAGATTTAAATCTATACTTCATCTCCCGAGTTCATATAGATTATCACGGTAATTGTTGATCAGGCAATTAAGCAATTAATCACAAATCATAATAGACAATCCGATAATAATCAACAATAATTAACAAGGAAACATATCAAAATAAACTACGCAATAAGTTCCATTATAATCTTAAATAGAAATTAGTTCATAATTGAAATAAAATTCATAATCCATAAGGAAACCATCAGCCAAGAATTATGAAATAAAAAGATAAAAGAAGAAAGGAAAAACTCTTTTGAAGCAATCCTTGATATTCTCCTTAGCCTCTTATTTTGATCTTCCTTTGTGATAATCTCTTGCTTCAAGCCTCTAATCCTTTTTAATTTTAGGGTTAGCAAAAAGTAGCAAGATCTCCCTATTCTATGCCTCACATCATGTATTTATATGTTACAAGTCCAAATTCTAAGCTTAGGAGGAAAAACAATCCAATTTTGAGTCAAAAACATGCACAAACGCGTCAAAACTAAAGCTAAACGCCTCAACCCTTTAAATGGAGCGCCTAGGCTCTCTAATGCAGATTCTTGACGGCCCCCAAGCGCCTAGGCGCTTGAAATGATCTAGAAATGAGCGCCTAGGCGCTGGCCCCTTTTCTAGAATTTTTTGCTTCGACGTCTGTTGGTAAAATGACCATAACCTTTGATCCGGGATGAGTTACAGGGCCAGCTACCTATCAAATCGAAGATATCGACGAGATCTACAACTTTTATTCTTTGACCATTGCGAGATTTATGCTGGATCATGGTCAAAATTGAGCTTAAACTGAGTGCTATGTAAATGGCAAGCATGACAACTCTGAGCTTTGATCTCCGTTGATAAAAAGGCCATAACTCTCGCATCCAAACTCCGATTGGGACGATTCAAGATGTTTCTGAAAGCTAAGAAGTAGTTCCACAATAAAATCCAAGTTACAAGCCAAAAGCATGCTTCTAACTTGTCATTGAAAACCCTTTTAATCATCCTTTCTCGCATTTGCCTCCATATTGTACTCCAAAAGATGTCCAAATTGTATTTCCTTCCTTCTTCCTACAAAATAATATAAAAACACTATAAATACCTAATACTAACTTAAAATACTTAAGAACTCACAAATTATCAAGCTAAACATACTCCATTTGTAGGTATAAAACCCACTCATCAGTCAGTTTACTAGAATTGAACACACAGTCTCCCAAGGTTTTTAACCATTGTACACCCAATACTACATCACACCCTTTCAAAGGAATTATTCTCATTTCAGTGCTAAACTTATATCCCTGAGTCACCCACTCAAAATTCTTACATCTCACAGTACAAAGCATTTTATAACCATCAGCTACACACACTTGCATAGGCTTATCAATTTCATTAGCACAATGAAGGTATTCAACAATCTTACTATTTAAGAAGTTGTGGGTACTGCATGTATCAATAAGATTACTACTTCCCTTCCTCCTATAGTAGCCTTAATCCTTAAGGTGGTCTCAGAAGTATTGCCATCTAAGGCATGGATATAGATTTTCACTCCTTGCTCCTGCTCATGCTCCTTAATAGTTTCCTCAATGGATATAATTTCTTCTTCCAATTCATCATCCCTAATTATTATATTAATCTGTTTGAACTGACAGCTATGCCCAGGCTTATAAATTTTATCACAATTAAAACAAAGCCCTTTTTCCTTCCCGGCCTACATTTCATTATAAGTTAATCTCTTAACCTAACTAGGTAGAGATCCTTTAGTTGTAAGGTTAAGAGAAGGATTTCATGAAGAATTTATCCCACTACCTTCCAGCCTAGACACAATAGGGTGAGATATAACCAAACTAGTTCTAGAATTTCCCAGAAATTTATTAAGAGCTGTTAGGTTTGTATATAACGCAAGCATGCAATTAAATTACATAAATAGAGCGGAAGCGTGATAAAACGGATTTTAAAATTTTAATACAAACCATCACTATGATCTATCCTTGTATTCAATTATCAATTAAACGAAAGAGAAAGAGAATAAGAATTATACCCTCGTAGATCCAAGCTTCCTCGGGTATAAGTTCAACTCCTAGTTCTTCGTGTTCTCCTCGAATTCCACCGATGAGATTCCTTTCTTTGATCAACGTTAGCCACCCAAGTGTTTGGCCTCTAGAGGTGATCCACCAAGGAAGAGTAAGTATTCAAGAAGTTGGGTATTGGCAAAACCCTAATTTTTATCTCTATAGAATTTACAAGTACTCTCCACAATCTAATGCAAGAATGTGTAACCCTAATCTATGATAAGACTCCTCTTATTTATAGATGTAGGAATAACCCTTCCCTAAACTATTTAGGATTAGGGTTTTAATTATAATTAAACTCCTTTAATTAATTATGCTCCTAATCCAATTAGGAATTCATGAGAGAGTATTTCTATTAATTAATTCCCAATCCCTATTAGGAATTAAATAATAGTAATAGTAATAATAATAATAAGACTCCTCTTATTAATTTATATTTAATATTTCCAAAATATTAAATAATAAATATTAAGCTATTTAATTTATTCTATCTCCATAGATTAAATTAAATACACTTAACTTATTATTACAATTATACTATTTACTTCTTAAATAAATGTTTTTCTTTTGCGGTGTGACCCTTTAGGTTCTCCATATTAAACCGGTTGTGAATAAATTAATTAGAACAATTCTAATCTTATTTAAATAAATAAATTAAACTATTTAATGCATTTGAATAAATAATATTTATTCTACAATAAGGGTAAGCGCCCTTAGCGATCAACGACTTTACAGAATATAGATTTCAACATTAATCACAAAAGAACCTTTCAGTGCATAGTTACCGTATAATTCAATCCTTCTACCATACAACGTCCCAATTAAATATAAGACATGGAATTACTGTCAAGTCTTATTTTATTTAATTATATGTATTTCGATTCCCAAATGCACAACTCTAAATAATGCAAATTAGAAACTCCTTTCTAATTTCATTCTGCCTTGGCCAAGGACTACTAAGTTATCATTTATCGAATCACATAGGACATTCACATCTTTTACTAGACAAGGTAGATTCTTTGTTGATCATTCACCTATCTCCGTGTATAACTAATTATACCAAATCATACCCTTTGATATACCCAAAAGGTCTTAAGAGACATGTCAAAGTATAACTCATCATACATAAGATACTATGATGATCTCAAGTCCACGGATCACTTGTACTACTATCACTAGAGGAATTACTATTGACAGGCGAGTAAAACTCCATTAGGTATTCCTTAGCGAGCCACATTCAATGAACTTATTCTCTAATAAGCACCTACATACTTGCTTTAGTGTCTCCACACAAATGATTATGAGATCAATCATCCTCTTCTTAAAAGCAAGCAACGTATGTACTAATCTATCCGGATTCACTAATCCCCTTTTTAGTAATCCAACGATTAGGAACAATTTTAGTTTGTGAGCTATCTAGAATTTAGATCTCATTAGCATGATCACCATTATGATTCTAAAAGCATTGCTAAAAACTAAGGGTTTATCACATTTAATATAATAGCACTATGTAGATAATATAAAATGCCTTTTAAGAAAATTAATTCTTTTATTAATAAATGAATAAGATTACAAAGTATATGCTACATCATATCAAATATGATTAGCTTGTGTGCATACTACTTTCAATCTCCCACTTGCACTAAAGCCAATCGCCATGGTATCTAATGAAAGTAGTATGCACACAAGCCAATCATATTTGATATGATGTAGCATATACTTTGTAATCTTGTTCGTTTGTTAAAGGCATTTTACTTTATCTACATCGTGCTGTTATATTAAATGTGATAAACCCATAGTTTTGAGCAATGCTTTTAGAATCATGATGGTGATCATGCTAATGAGATCTAAATTCTAGATAGCTCACAAACTAAAATCGTTCCTAATCGATGGATTACTAAAAAGGGGATTAGTGAATCCGGATAGATTAGTACATACGTTGCTTGCTCTTATAAAGAGGATGATTGATCTCATAATCATTTATGTGAAGACATTAAAGCAAGTATGTAGGTGCTTATTAGAGAATAAGTTCACTAAACGTGGCTCGCTAAGGAATACCTAATGGAGTTTTACTCGCCTAGTAATGAGAATTCCTCTAGTGATAGTAGTACAATTGATCCTTGGACTTGAGATCATCATAGTTTCTTGTGTATGATGAGTTATACTTTGACATGTCCCTTAAGACCTTTAGGGTATATCAAAGGGTATGATTGGGTATAATAATTTATATATGGAGATAGGTGAATGATCAACAAAGAATCTACCACTTCTAGTAAAAGGAGAGAATGTCCTATGTGATTCGATAAATGACGACTCAGAAGTCTTTGGCCTAAGCAAAATGAAATTAGAAAGGAGTTTCTAATTTGCATTAATCGGAGTTGTGCATTTGAGAATCAAAATACATCTAATTAAATAAAATAAGACTTGACAGTAATTCCATGTCTTATATTTAATTGGGACATTGTATGGTAGAAGGATTGAATTGTACGGTAACTATGCACTGAAAAGTTTTTTTGTGATTAATGTTGAAATCTATATTATCTGGAAAGTCGTTGATCGCTAAGGGGGCTTACCCTTATTGTAGAATAAATATTATTTATTTAAATGAATTAAATAGTTTAATTTATTTATTTAAATAAAATTAGAATTGTTCTAATTGATTTATTCACAACCGGTTTAATATGGAGAACCTAAAGGGTCACACCGCAAAAGAAAAATATTTATTTAAGAAGTAAATGGCATAATCGTAATAATAAGTTAAGTGTATTTAATTTAATCTATGGAGATAGAATAAATTAAATAGCTTAATATTTATTATTTAATATTTTGGAAATATTAAATATAAATTAATAAGAGGAATCTTATTATTATTATTATTACTATTACTATTATTTAATTCCTAATAGGGATTGAGAATTAATTAATAGAAGTACTTTCTCATAAATTTCTAATTGGATTAGGAATTTAATTAATTAAAGGTGTTTAATTAAAATAAAAACCCTAATCCTAAATAGTTTAGGAGGGTTCCCTATATTTATAAATAAGAGGAGTCTTATCATGATTTGGGGTTCGATAGTTACACACTCTTCCATAAGAATTGGAGAGAGAGAGTACTTGTAATTTTTATAGAGATAGAAACTAGGGTTTTGCCAAATCCATCTTCTTGAATAACTATTATTCCTTGGTGGATCACCTCTAGAGGCCAAACACTTGGGTGGCTAACGTTGATTAAAGGAAGGAATTCCATCGGTGAAATTCAAGGAGAACGCGAAGGAATTGGAGGTGAACTTGTACCCGAGGAAGCACGGTTCTACGAGGGGATAATTTCTTAATCTCTATCTCTTTCGTTAATTGATAATTAAATACAAGGAAAGATCATGGTGATGGTTTGTATGAAAAATTTTAAAATCCGTTTTATCGCGCTTCCGCACTATTTATATAATTTGATTGCATGTTCGCGCTATATACAAACTTAACAGTGGTATCAAAGCCTAACCTTGTGCTAATTATTGATTATTATGATTCCATGTATGTATGAGTATGCGATTTGATCGATTTTCTGGACAACGTAAAAAATTTTCGAAGTCTGCTACGCGGCGCGGCCGCGCCGCTTCCAGTTCATTCTGGAGCGCGGCTGCGCCCAAACCCAGAAATCGTTTCTAGGGGTGCAGCGCGGCCGCGCCGTTCCTAGTTCATTTGGAGCGCGGCCGCGCAGGTCTGCAGAATTTGAAGATTTTTATTTTTGATTTTATTTATTTTCAATTAAGATAAAAGGTTTATTTTGAATTGGAATATAATTAAAATTAAAAGTTTTATTTTAACTTGGAATGAGATTCCACGTTAACTAAAATAAAGGAGTTTATTCTATTTTGGAATAGGATTCCATGTTTCCTAGAATAAAGGAGTTTATTCACATATGGAATATGATTCCATGTTTCCTTAAAAATAAAGATGTTTATTTTGATAAGGAATAGGATTCAACATTTTTTATTTTTCAATAATTTTAAGTTAAAATAAAAGAGTTTGTTTTGAACTTGAAATTGGATTCCATGTTAATTGAAATAAAAGAGTTTATTTTTATTTGGAATTTGATTAAAAATAAAGGAGTTTATTTTTATTCAAAATTGGATAAAATAAAATAAATAAGTTTGTTATGATTTAAATTTTGATTAAAATAAAGGAGTTTATTTTTGTTTCAAAATTGGATTTCTAGTAAACTTTTAATTGCCCATTAAATGATATCAATGCATATATGGAATGGTTTTATTATTCATGAGATGAATGTTATTTATTTATACATATAGAGATATGTATGATAATAAATAGGGATTGATTATGGACTACTAACCAATGTGTGATTGGATTTATTTTAGTGGATGCTTGAATGAATGAGTTTTTATAAATGAGGTCTGCGTACCTTGTCTTCTCTAGTTTTTCTTGATATAAATTCTATCTTCCTCCTATGTACCTCCCCTTGACTGCTGATCAAGGTTTTTATTTATTGTAAATAGTTTATGTAATAAGTTTAGTTAGAATTACTTGAAGAATTGGAGACAAAGGAGCAAGGAGCGCTTGAAGACGCGTTTGTAATGGAGCCCGGGTTTAAATGTAATAGTTATATTTAAATTTTGTCCTTGCACCCTAGGTTTGACCTTTTGGTTCACTTAGTGGCTCTAGTGAACCAAACTAGAATAAAAATCCATAATCAATCCAGGTAGAATATAGTATTCTATATGTACATGCTTACTATGTATATATTATATATTATACAACATGCTTCGCATGTTAAATAATATGACGCGTATTTTATATATATATGTGCATGCGCGCTAAACAAGATGAGACAAATAATAACAAACCCCTCAAATAAATTTTATTAAGTCTTAAGCGTTTAAAGATATTTAGAATATCGAACGTCGCCTTCTAGCATGGTAAAGCGATAGAGTATTAAATATTTAATATGAGTTTGTTGTGTCACACAAGGCAAGTATTAAATATTTAAGATGTTGCTTTATCACATTTGATGCTTATACATAGACTGAACGATGCTGTTTTGTTGTGTCACTCAAGGACAGTGTTTTTCTTTTGAATATATGGAAGTGCTAGGTTGGACTTAACTTGGATAATTTTGATTCGGATGTGTCACACTTGATAAAAATAATCTAAGAGGTAGAATACAAGGAGTTACATAGTGATGTAATTGACAATGGTTGTCTACCTATTTATTTATATATCATTTGTTGTGTCACACAAGGCTATATACATTTGAAATGTGATCCTTATTCTTACTAGCAAACCTTTAATTAGATTTGCCGAACTATATATATTGAGGGTAATATAGTTTGATGAAAAATAGTGAGAGATACCAATTTAAGTAAAGACCTAATTTATTTTGGTATTTAAATAAATGAATGTATGCTGAAATGTTGCTAAATTACAAATTCATTTATAGAATTTTACGATGTCTAATTCACTATCCCTGCATAGCATATTAGATGCTAATTAATCGGACCGTATTAAACAGACTGGTTAAGAAATTTGAGAATAGTTCTCAAGGCTGAAAAGCTATCTTATGTCTTTAATATGCCTATCCCTGCAATGGTTGCAGACAATGCTTCTGAGGGAGAGATTGCTACTTTTAGAAAGTGGCAAGATGATGCACAGTTGGCTCAATGCATCATGCTCGCATCCATGAGTAACGAGCTTTAGCGTCAGCATGAAACTATGGATACTCCTACTATATTCCTGCACCTTCAAGGAGTTGAAGGGTGAGGAAAGTAGGACTATTAGATATCAGATATCTAAGAAGCTCTTCTGATCTAGAATGACCGATGGCACTACAGTACAGACAAATGTCCTAAAATGATCAATCTGATTGAACAATTGGGACAACTGGTTTTAATGGATGGAGAGTTGATCCAAGATTTGATCTTGCAATCACTTCCGGACTCTTTCTCACAAATTGTTGTGAATTTCACATGAACAAGTTATATGTCAGCCTGCTTGAGTTGCTTAAACATGTTGAAAATAGTAAAGAGTCACTTTCCAACCAAGAAAGACTAAGTCTTACTGGTAGATGATTCTTCCAAGAAGCGGAAGAGGGCCAAAGGATCTTCTTAAAAGAAGAAAAATTCAAAGAAGGTAAATAGAAAGGCAAAAATAAAGGACAATAAGAACAAGACTGATGCAGATAGCAAAGGAGTTTGCTTCCACTGTAATAAGCCTAGATACTAGAAAGGAATCTGTAAGGAGAATCTTACAGATGCTAACCAGAAGAAGCTCAGTGAAGCTTCGGTTACAGATACAGGTTTGTTCATGATTAAAAATAAATCTTTCTGTAAGTCAAGGTTCTACTTGGGTATTAGATACCGGATGTAGTTTTCACGTATGTAATCCAATGCAGAGACTAAGCAGAAGTAGAAAGCTAAACAAAGAGTAAGTAATCTTATGTGTGGAATGGAGTAAAGGTTGCTGCATTAACCATAGAAACTTATAGTTTAGCATTGCCTACGGGCAAGTCTATTAAGTTAATAAGTTGTTATTATGTTCCAGTTCTCATTAGAATCATTTGAACTTTCGTGGTTGGACAACGAAGGTTTTGGTATTATATTTAAGAACAATTGTTGTTCTATTTATAATGATAATGTTTTGTTTGAAATTGGAAGAATACTTGATAGACTTTGTATACTTGACTTACATGAAAAACATTTTGCAAATTGAATAAACTAATAAAAGAAAAGGAGATGGTCATTCAGAGAGTTGAATGTGTGTATTTGATAAAATACAAGTCTGAATCATTTGAAATGTTCAAAGAATTCAGAAGTGAAACATATTGACAAAGTATTAAGATTCTTTGATTAGATCGAGGAAAGAATACTTGTGCAATGAGTTTCTAGATCATCTCAAAATGGTATTTTCTCATAATGGACACCTCCTAATACGCAATAATTGATTGGTGTATCTAAAAGGAGAAATTGTATCTTGTTGGACATGGTGCAGTCCATAATGATTTTTACCGACATTCTAGTATCCATCTGGGGTTATGCTCTAGAAACGGCCGCATATCTACAAAATAAGGTAACCTCAAAAATCCGAGCCCAAGACTCCATAAAGGTTATGGATAGGGAGAATTCCTACTCTTAAGTATGTTAAGATAAGGGACTGTCCAGCTTATGTGAAAAGGTTTCAAAGATAAGTTTGGGATAAAATCTGACAAGTGCAGATTTGTGCGATATCCTAAAGAAAGTTTAGGGTATTATTACTATAATCCTACACGCTGCTTTCTTAGATAAAGGTATTAATCATTGAAGAAGCTAATGGGAGGGTAATAGATCTTGAAGGAGTTCAAGAACCACAAAGCACTTTAAGTCGAACCGAAGAACCTATAGATAGACCTATTGTACTACAACCGAATCGTAAATCTGGAAGAGTACCGAAGATACCTGGGAGGTATCGATTCATCATAGAGGATGATGATGAGGTACGCATCATAGAGGATGATGATCCAGTTATATATGATGATGCTATGAGTAGAAGACACTCAGAGAAATGGCAGATGGCCATGAAATCCAAAATGGACTCCATGTATGAGAACCAAGTATAGACTCTCGTTACTCCACATAAGGGCATAGAGCCTAGAGGGTGAATATGGGTCTTTAAGAGAAAGACTGGGGCAAATGGCAAGGGGGAGACCTATAAGACCAGACCTGTTTAAAAGGTTTTTCAAGTCAAGGAGTTGATTGTAATAAAACTTTATTACTGGTAATGCTCAAGTCCATTTGGATTTTACTTGTGATTACAGCTTATTACGAAATCTAGCAAAATGGATGTGGAGACCTCCTTCCTCAATAAAGACTTGAGGAGAATGTATGTATGATACAACCAGAGGAATTTGTTTCAAAGGTTGAAGCAAATCATGTATATAATCTGCAATGATCCATTTATGGATTGAAGCAAGCTTCTCAAAGATGGAACATTCGTTTTGATGGTACAATCAAAAGAGTTTGATTTTATCAAAAACGAGATTGAACCTAGTATGTACAAAAGGGTCAGTGGGAGCGCTGTGACATTCTTAGTATTATATATTGATATACTACTTATAAGGAATAACACACCAATACTACAATCAGTAAAGATAAAATTGTCTAAACATTCCTCCGTGAATGACTTGGGAGGAGCATCCTATAAATTGAGGATATAAATCTATATAGATAGATTTAAAAAGGATGTTCGGCTTGACCCAAGGAACGTATATTCATTTGATGCTAAAGGCGCTTAGCATGGCAAACTCCAAGAGAGGTCTCATGATGATGAGCCATGGAGTGAATCTCTCTAAAATTATCCCCAATTGAAAGAGAGATCGCATGAGTTACTATCATGTATGCAATGAATATACTAGGCTTGATGTTGATCAGTCATATTCTGGAGATGATCATTGTAAGACAGTGATAAACATATTTAGGTACTTAACCGGTACTGAAGATGTGATCATGATTCATGGTAGGTCAGAATAAAAACTAGAGGGCGTAACAGACTCAAGTTTTTTCTGACTGACCAAGACGATAACAAATCCACTTTAAAGTAAATCGTTACCTTGAAAGGTGGTGCAGTGAATTGGAAAAGTTCCAAACAGCAAAGAGTTGCTGGTTTAGTGACAAATACAAAGTATATAGCTGTAAATGAAGCTGCAAGTTTGAATATTTGGATGAAAAGTTCATTACAGAACTAGGAATAGTTCCTAAGTCTCATCTTGGATTCAAACATGTGTTGTGGCACTTTCATTTGATTAGTGGAATCATTGAAAGAGGAGAAATCACTATAGAGATAGTGGATTCTCAAGAACAACATTGCATATCTATTTACTGAAGCTTTATCCAAACAGCAAGATGATCGTCACTTAGAGAAGAAGGGTATTAGATACCATGACGATTGGCTTTAGTGCAAGTGGGAGATTTAAAGTAGTATGCACACAAGCCAATCATATTTAATATGATGTATCATATACTTTGTAATCTTGTTCGTTTGTTAAAGGCATTTTACTTTATCTACATCGTGCTGTTATATTAAATGTGATAAACCCATAGTTTTGAGCAATGCTTTTAGAATCATGATGGTGATCATGCTAATGAGATCTAAATTCTAGATAGCACACAAACTAAAATCGTTCCTAATCGATGGATTACTAAAAAGGGGATTAGTGAATCCGGATAGATTAGTACATATGTTGCTTGCTCTTATGAAGAGGATGATTGTGTTAGGTTTGTATATAACGCAAGCATGCAATCAAATTATATAAATAGAGCGGAAGCGCGATAAAACAGATTTTAAAATTTTATACAAACCATCACCATGATCAATCTATGTGCTCAATTAACGATATAAACGAAAGAGAAAGAGAATAAGAATTATACCCTCGTAGATCAAAGCTTCCTCGGGTACAAGTTCAACTCCTAGTCCTTCATGTTCTCCTCGAACTCCACCAATTAAATTCCTTTGCTTGATCAATGTTAGCCACCCAAGTGTTTGGCCTCTAGAGGTGATCCACCAAGGAAGAATATGTATTCAAGAAGTTGGGTATTGGCAAAACCCTAGTTTCTATCTCTGTAGAAAATAGTAAGTACTCTCTACAATCTAATGCAAGAGTGTGCAACCCTAATCTATGATAAGACTCCTCTTATTTATAGATATAGGAAAACCCTTCCCTAAACTATTTAGGATTAGGGTTTTATTATAATTAAACTCCTTTAATTAATTATGCTCCTAATCCAATTAGGAATTCATGGGAGAGTACTTCTATTAATTAATTCTCAATCCCTATTAGGAATTAAATAATAGTAATAGTAATAATAATAATAAGACTCCTCTTATTAATTTATATTGAATATTTTTAAAATATTAAATAATAAATATTAAGCTATTTAATTTATTCTATCTCCATAGATTAAATTAAATACACTTAACTTATTATTACAATTATGCCATTTACTTCTTAAATAAATATTTTTCTTTTGCGGTGTGACCCTTTAGGTTCTCCATATTAAACCGGTTGTGAATAAATCAATTAGAACAATTCTAATCTTATTTAAATAAATAAATTAAACTATTTAATTCATTTAAATAAATAATATTTATTCTACAATAAGGGTAAGCGCCCTTAACGATCAACGACTTTCTAGATAATATAGATTTCAACATTAATCACAAAAGAACCTTTCAGTGCATAGTTACCGTACAATTCAATCTTTCTACCATACAACGTCCCAATTAAATATAAGACACGGATTTACTGTCAAGTCTTATTTTATTTAATTATATGTATTTCGATTCCCAAATGCACAACTCTAAATAATGCAAATTAGAAACTCCTTTCTAATTTCATTCTGCCTTGGCCAAGGACTACTGAGTTGTCATTTATCGAATCACATAGGACATTTCATCTTTTACAAGACGAGGTAGATTCTTTGTTGATCATTCACCTATCTCCATGTACAACTAATTATACCCAACCATACCCTTTGATATACCCAGAAGGTCTTAAGGGACATGTCAAAGTATAACTCATCATACATAAGATACTATGATGATCTCAAGTCCAAGGATCACTTGTACTACTATCACTAGAGGAATTCCTATTGATAGGCGAGTAAAACTCCATTAGGTATTCCTTAGCGAGCCACGTTCAGTGAACTTATTCTCTAATAAGCACCTACATACTTGATTTAGTGTCTCTACACAAATGATTATGAGATCAATCATCCTCTTTCTAAGAGCAAACAACGTATGTACTAATCGATCCGGATTCACTAATCCCCTTTTTAGTAATCCAACGATTAGGAACGATTTTAGTTTGTGAGCTATCTTGAATTTAGATCTCATTAGCATGATCACCATCATGATTCTAAAATCATTGCTCAAAACTACGGGTTTATCACATTTAATATAACAGCACTATGTAGATAATATAAAATGCCTTTTAAGAAAATCAATTCCTTTATTAATAAATGAATAAGATTACAAAGAATATGCTACATTATATCAAATATGATTGGCTTGTGTGCATACTACTTTCAATCTCTCACTTGCACTAAAGCCAATCGCCATGGTATCTAATACCCATCTTCTCTAAGTGACGATCAAACTGCTGTTGTGTTATAGCTTTAGTAAATGGATCTGCAATGTTGTCTTGAGAGTCCACTCGCTCCAGGGTGACATCTCCTCTTTCAATGATCTCTCTAATCAAATGAAACCGCCGCAACACGTGTTTGGATTTCTGATGAGACCTGGGTTCCTTAACCTGCACAACAGCTCTGTTGTTGTCACAGAATAAAGATACGGCTCCTCTAATGCTAGGAACCACTCCAAGTTCAGTTATGAACTTCTTCATCCAAACAGCTTCCTTTACAGCTTCACTTGCAGCTATGTACTCTGCCTCTGTCACTGAATCAGCAACTATTTGCTGCTTGGAACTTTTCCAACTCACTGCGCCACCATTTAAGGTAAACACATACCTTGAAACGGATTTACTGTCATCTTGGTCCGTTTGAAAACTTGAGTCTGTATAGCCCTCTAGTTTCAACTCAGACCCACCATAGACTAGAAATACATCCTTAGTTATTCTCAAGTACTTTAGGATATTTTTCACTGCCTTCCAGTGCTCTTCTCCTGGATTCGACTGATATCTGCTTGTTACACTAAGTGCATGAGCGACATCTGGTCTAGTACATATCATACCGTACATGATAGATCCTATTGTTGAAGCATAAGGAATCTTACTCATACGGTCTCTCTCCTCAGGTGTCTTTGGGGCCTGTTTCTTGGAGAGATGTATTCCATGGCTCATCGGCATGAGACCTCTCTTGGAATTTTCCATGCTAAACTTCTTTAGCATCGAGTCAATGTACTTTCCTTGGGTCAAGCCCAACATCCTTTTAGATCTATCTCTATAGATCTTTATCCCCAAAATATAGGATGCCTCACCCAAGTCCTTCATGGAGAAGTGTTTAGATAACCAAATTTTGATCGACTGTAGCATAGGAACATCATTCCCTATCAGTAATATATCATTAACATATAATACAAGGAATGATACAACGCTCCTACTAACCATCTTGTACACACATGGTTCATCCTCGTTTTTGATAAAATCAAACCTTTTGATTATCTCATCAAAACGGATCTTCCACCTTCCAGAAGCTTGCTTCAATCCATAAATAGATCGTTGTAGCTTACAGACTTGGTTTGTTCCAGCCGTTGAAACAAAACCCTCTGGCTGTATCATATATACATTTTCCTCAAGCTCTCTATTGAGGAAGGCTATTTTCACGTCCATTTGCCAGATCTCGTAGTCATAATAAGCTGTAATTGCAAGTAAAATCCGAATGGACTTGAGCATAGCTACTGGTGAGAAGGTTTCATCATATTCAACACCTTATCTTTGTTTGAAACCTTTTGCAACAGTTGGGCCTTATAGGTCTCTACCTTGCCATCTGCTCCAGTCTTTCTCTTAAAGACCCATTTACACCCAATAGGCTTAATGCCCTTAGGTGGTGAAACCAAAGTCCATACTTGGTTTTCATACATGGAGTCCATCTCGGATTTCATGGCTTCTAGCCATTTCTCTGAGTCTTCACTACTCATAGCCTCTTCGTAAGTCAATGGATCATCATCATCATCCTCTATGATGAATCCATACCTATCAGGTATCTTCGGTACTGTTCCAGATTTACGAATAGGTAGTGGTACAGTAGGTTCTTCTACTTGGTCAGGTACTTGACTTTGATCCGTAGTATTTTGTGGTTCTTGAACTTCTTCAAGATATATCTTACTCCCACTGACCCCTTCAAGGATAAACTCCTTTTCCAAGAAGGTAGCGTGTTTCGCAACAAACACCTTTTGATCAGTAGGATGATAGAAATAATACCCTGATGTTTCTTTACCACGAATCTATATTTGTCAGATCTAGTCTTCAGCTTATCATGTTCAAACCTTTTGACATAAGCTGGACAACCCCAAGTCTTAACATGCTTAAGATTTGGTTTCCTTCCTATCCATATCTCATATGGGGTCTTTGGGACGGATTTGGTAGGTACCTTGTTAAGTAGGTATGCAGCCGATTCTAGGGCATAACCCCAGAAGGATACTGGAAGGTCGGTAAAACTCATCATGGAACGAACCATGTCCAACAATGTTCGATTTCTCCTTTCAGATGCACCATTCAACTGTGGCATTCCTGGTGGAGTCCATTGTGAGACTATACCATTTTCTTTGAGACAATTAAGAAACTCATTGGTCAAGTATTCCCCTCCTCGATATCGAAAAATCTTAATACTCTTACCAGTTTGCTTCTCTACTTCACTTCTGAATTCTTTGAACTTTTCAAACGATTCAGATTTGTATTTCATTAAATACACATATCCAAATCTAGAATAATCATCAGTGAAAGTAATAAAATAAGAATACCCTCCTCGTGCATTCGTTGTCATAGTTCCACATACGTCTGTGTGTACCAACGCTAACAACTCTGTAACTCTTTCTCCTTTTCTACTAAAAGGAGATTTAGTCATCTTACCCATGAGACAAGATTCACAAGTTGGATATGATTCGTAATCAGATAGCTCTAAAAGCCCATCTTTATGCAACTTGGATAATCTTGTTTCATTGATATGACGGAGTCTACAATGCCACATAAAGGTATAATTAACATCATCTCTTTTCCTTTTCTTAGTTTGTTCAATTTGATGTATATTTTCATGCAAGTCAAGTATGTAAAGTCCATTCAATAGATTGCCAACACCATATAAAATATTTTTATTATAAATAGAACAACTATTATTCTTTATTATAATATCAAAACCATCCATATCCAATACAAAAATTGAAATAATGTTTCTAATGAGTGACGGAACATAATAACAATTATTTAAACTAATGAACTTGCCCGAAGGCAATATTAAACAATAAGTCCTTACAGCTAATGCAGCAACCTTTGCTCCAATTCCCACTCGTAGGACGACTTCATCCTTGTTCAGCTTTCTACTTCTGCTTAGTCCCTGCATATTATTACATATGTGAGAACTACAGCCGGTATCCAATAACCAAGTAGAATTTTGACTTTCAGAAAAATTAATCTCAATCATGAACAAACCTAGATCGGAAGTTGAAGCTTCTCCCAGCTTCTTCTGGTTCGCAAGATACTGCTTGCAGTTCCTCTTCTAGTGTCCCGACTTATTGCAATGGTAGCAAATTTCTTTACTATCTGGATCAGGTTTCTTTTTATCCTTTCTCTTCGCCTTGCCCTTAGCCTTCTTGTTTTTCTTCTTTTCAGAAGATACCTTGGGCCTCTTCCTTTTCTTGGAAGAATCATCCACCAATAAGACTTGGTTCTTGTTGGATGAGAAGTGACCTTCAGCAGTTTTCAATATGTTAAGTAACTCAGGCAAGCTGACGTCCAACTTATTCATGTGAAAATTCACAACAAATTGTGAGAAGGTGTCCGGGAGTGACTGCAAGATCAAATCTTGGCTTAACTCCCCATCCATCACGAACCCAAGCTGTCCAAGTTATTCAATCAGATTGATCATCTTAAGGACATGAGTCTCAACAGCAGTGCCCTCGGTCATACGAAATCGGAAGAGCTCCTTAGATATCTGATATCTAGCAGTCCTACTTTGCTCACCATACAACTCTTTGAGGTGCAGCAATATAGTAGGAGCATTCATAGTTTCATGCTGACGCTGAAGCTCGTTACTCATGGATGCGAGAATGATGCATTGAGCCAAGATTGCATCATCTTTCCACTTTCTAAAAGTAGCAATCTCTTCCTCAGAGGCTGTTTCTACAACGCTTGTAGGGACTGGCGAATTTAGGACATAAGAAATCTTTTCAGCAATGAGAACAATTCTCAGATTCCCTAACCAAGTCCGCGTAATTTGGTCTGATCAGTTTGTTAGCATCAAGTATGCTGCGCAGTGATAGTGAGTTTGACATTTTTAAATTCTGCAGGTGAAATAGACAACATTTTAGCATACATTCATTTAATTAATTACCAAAATAAATTAGGTCTTTATTTTTAAATTGGTATCTCTCACTTTTTCATCAAACTATATTACTCTCAATATATAGTTCGACAATTCTAATTAAAGATTTGCTAGTGAGACTAACGATCCCATTTTAAATGTATATAGCCTTGTGGTGACACAACAAACGATATATAAATAAATAGGTAGAAAACTATTGTCAATTACATCACTATGTAACTCCTTTTTTTTTGCCTCTTAGATTATTTTGATCAAGTGGTGACACATCCGAATCAAAATTATCCAAGTTAAGTCCAACCTAGCACTTCCATATATTCGAAAGAAAAACACTGTCCTTGTGGTGACACAACAAAACAGCATCATTCAGTCTATTTATAAGCATCAAATGTGATAAAGCAACATCTTAAATATTTAATACTTGTCATGTGGTGACACAACAAACTCATATTAAACATTTAATACTCTATTGCTTTACCATGCTAGAAGGCGACGTTTGATATTCCAAATATCTTTGAATGGACTACGTTGTATAATATATAATATATATATATAGTAATCATGCACATATAGAATACTATATTCTACCCAGATTGATTATGGACTTTTATTCTAGTTTGGTTCACTAGAGCCACCAAGTGAACCAAAAGGTCAAACCTAGGGTGCAAGAATAAATTTAAATATAACTATTACATTTAAACCCGGGCTCCAATACAAACGGGTCTTCAAGCGCTCCTTGCTCCTTTGCCTTCAATTCTTCAAAATTATTTCTAACTAGTCCTATTACAAAAACTATTTACAATAAACAGAAACCTTGATCAGCAGTCAAGGGAAGTACATAGGAGGGAGATAGAATTTACATTAAGAAAAATTAGAGAAGACGAGGTACGCAGACCCCATTTGTAAAAACCCATACATTCAAGCATCCACTAAAATAAATCCAATCACACATTGGTCAATAGTCCATAATCAATCCCTATTTATTATCATACATATCTCTATATGTATCAATAAATAACATTCATCATATGAATAATAAAACCATTCCATATATGCATTGATATCAATTAATGGGCAAACATTTTGCTAATATTTAGTTTTGAAACAAAATAAACTCTTTTATTTTAATCAAAAACCAAATCCAAATTAAACTCCTTTAATTTCAGCAATCTGAAATCCTATTCTAGATAAAATAAACATCTTTATTTTAAACTTATATCAATTAAATAAACAATTTATTTCAATTGAAGGAAAAAATATTTTTTGGACTCTGCTGTCCGGCGCAGCTGCGCCTAGAATGAACTGGGAAACGGTGCAGCTGCGCTGAACCCCAGAATCGACATTCTGGGTTTGGGCGGAGCTATGCTCCAAAATGAACTGGAGCCTGCGCAGCTGCGCCGCGTAGCAGTTTCACGAAAAATAGATTCTGCCCAAAAATTTTGATCCAATCGCATATCATACACATATGGAATCATCAAAATCGATAATTAGCACAAGATTAGGCTCTGATACCACTGTTAGGTTTGTATATAACGTAAGCATGCAATCAAATTACATAAATAGAGCGGAAGCGCGATAAAACAGATTTTAAAATTTTATATAAACCATCACCATGATCAATCTATGTGCTCAATTAAAGATATAAACGAAAGAGAAAGAGAATAAGAATTATACCCTCGTAGATCAAAACTTCCTCGGGTACAAGTTCAACTCCTAGCCCTTAGTGTTCTCCTCGAATTTCACTAATAAATTCCTTTGCTTGATCAACGTTACCCACCCAAATGTTTGGCTTCTAGAGGTGATCCACCAAGGAAGAATAGGTATTCAAGAAGTTGGGTATTGGCAAAACCCTATTTTCTATCTCTGTAGAAAGTAGTAAGTACTCTCCACAATCTAATACAAGAGTGTGTAACCCTAATCTATGATAAGACTCCTCTTATTTATAGATATATGAAATGTGACACCCCCAAATTCAGGTACCAATACCTCGAATTTGGTGCTCACGATAAAACACATCCATACACCTCTAAACAACATAAATCAACTAATGCAGAATAAAATAAACATATATTGTTCATTACAAAAGGTTCACTACGGTCCCAAGGTCTATAACCTTAAATAAATACATCGCAGAATACACTAATAATACAAAACTATTCCACGATTACATAACGGGATAGTACATATAACTATTCCTTAAGTTTCCCTTTGCCTTTGTCCGCTTTGGAACTCCCCGACTTAACTGCAATAGGTTCATGATATAGCAAGGGTGAGCAACTACTTTGCTCATCAAGTTTAAAAGTAAGAATGAAGATATATCATGAATGAATAAGAATAATAGCTGCATAGATCAACAATTTATGAACATTGATGAATTAGCTGAAATGACATAATCAAAGTCCAAATGAAACAATGAATAATGATTATTTACTGCTGAGTGGTCCAACTGACCATGAACTTTTGGCCAAAGAGTCAATCATTCAACTAACTCTTTTAAAAACCTGGCCCCGTCAGTTGTACTCGAGGGGATCAGCCTCTTGTACACCATGTATATGCATAACATTTAACTCTGACTGCATCGAATAACCGACACATTATAATCCCCTAATAAGGGTTGCTCTCTCAGTCCAAGAATCCGTACCAACTACTGGTTTGGATAGCTTTTAAAATAATAACCTGTACATATCTAGCCGAAACGAATGGCGTAGACTATCTCCTTAAACAGTTCATGAATGAAGAACTTAAACGTCTCACAATCCAACAACAGATAATGAATTCAAATGCATAAGCTGCGAATATCAATAATTGTCGTGGAGGTGGAGTAATTGACAATAATTAATCCACTAATATGATTCAAAAGTAATAACTCCATTTGAGTCATAAAACTTGCAACAATATACAACACCTATATAAAATATGAAACCTGCTCAAAATATAATTCGAGTAAGGTTAGGGAAAACTTGCCTAACACAAGGGTTTGACAAGCGTTAGGAAACTTGCCTGAAGCGCTGCTACAATAATACAACACACGCTCCTTAATATCCTACACAATTAGGTACATATTTACATAACAATTAGTCACATTCCAAATAATGGTTCAAAACGGACGCTGCATCATTAAAACACATTGATTGCCCTACGACTACCTAGTCGGGGGTCTCGCTCGACTAAGCATTGCTTAACAAGATATGCTTTGTTAACCTGTCTAATCATTTAATCAAAGAAAAAAATATAAGTGTTGGACCCGTTGAAAAGGATTCATTAGGTCCGACCCGACCTGACCCGGCCTGACTTCCGGACCCGCTCCAGACACGGAACTCGCGCTGCAGCGCCGAGCCAAAGCACTGGGCCTCACGCTGTGGCGTGAGCCCCGTGTTTTCTCCATGACAGGGCCTCACGCTGCGGTGTGAGCCTTAAAGCTTGGGCCTCATGCTGCGGCGTGAGTCTCGGCCTTTTACCAACTTGCCCCTCGCTGCAGCGTGAGCTGCAGGGCTTATGAGTGGCGCTGCGGCGCCATTCTGCAGTAGCCGGATTCTGGGTTTGTTCCCAGTTCGCAACTCGTACCTCCGGCCACTCCAACCTCCATAACTCCTCCAATACACAAATAAAATGGTCCATTCCGGACTCTATGGACTCCTAACTCATGGGGCTATAACATATCAAAAATGCAGAGCTACCCACTAATATTAACATGGTCAAATCTAAAGCCAAAGTGTAAAGTTCATACTCTGTTCTTCGAGTTCTTGACAAGTTTTACAAAAATCATTACTACGAACTCGTTTTAACTCCTTTTTGGTCCATTCCAACTGGGTTAGCTTCGTATCCCATGGAACTACAATACCATAACAACAAACAAAATTAACAAACACGAAATCATAGCTTTATAGTCCTCTAAAAAGTCTAAATGTCCAAGTTCATGTCCAAAGTCCATTGTTCTTGCTCCATTAAGCCAAGGTAAGGATTTCTTGCGTTTTTGTTCCACTTTAAAGGTATTAATAGCTTACATAACCTCTTAACAACATTTACAAATAATAACAACAAACAAAAACACCAAGAATCGCCAAAAACCCGACCCGCAAGCTTAAGAGCTCAAAACTAAGAAAAACTTGAAAATCTTAACAAGAAATCGAATGGAAAGGATTTGGTTAGTGTTTACCTCTGTAAATCCCTCCTAGATGGTTAAGAAGCTCGGCTAGGCTTTGTTTTGGGAGTTCTCCTTGCTTGGTTCCTCCACCCGTGCCTTCTTCTTCTTCCTCCTTTCTTTTCCGGCGAGTTTCTTCCTTTTCCGGTGACTTTTCCAGCGACTTCTTTTTCTTCCTTCTTTGCAGCTCTCTCTCTCTCTCTCTCTTTCTCTCTCTATCTATCAGCTGATGGAAATGGGAGGAGTGTGGAATGCAAGAGAGAATGAATGTTTGAATGATTTGGGAGAAGTAGAGTGAATTAGGGAGAAGTGGAAGAAAAATAAAAATGAGGTTGGTTGCTCAAGGAGCTTGCCGGCAACCTCCCTCCTTGCTCAATTCTAATTGGTCTAAAATGAGGGATTGGTTCCCTCTTGGAGTAACAAGCCAAAATAAATACCCGAAAACACCAAAAATATATCCGAAAACTCCCACTTTTGTACCAAAACTGGTAAACAACTCTACCCAAAATTAAAATGAGTATTACCATAAATATTGGGATGGGTAAAAATAATTATTATGAAATTTGTCTAAATATTCGGAACACCCATTTAATACGTTTCGGATACGGATAAAATCACGTATCAGCTCAAATAAAATTTTCGACACTTGAAAAAATTATTCGTACGCATACACGTATTTTTGAAATTTATTAAAGTCGAAAAAGACACAAAAATTTTATGGCTTGAATAGTGCCTCGGGAAACGTGCCCCGTGAATAGTGATTTAGCGACGCTATGCGAAATCAATTATTCACTTAAACAAAACTATAACACGTAAAATTTCATACATTCACATAATCTAGATTGTCACCCAACCTTTAACCACGTAACACAATTATAATATTAATAAAATATAAAATATTCCTTAATATTCAAAAATTCGAATTACAAGGAAATTTCAGAATTCCCGGTCATTACATCCTCCCCCCCTTATAAGAATTCTGTCCCCAGAATTACAGTCTAGGTACGAAAAACTTAACGTGGGTTCACTCGAAAAGATGCGGATAATTCTTCCTCATCCTCTCTTCCAGTTCCCACGTAGCTTCTTCAGCTGCGTGGTTCCTCCAAAGTACTTTGACCGAATGGATGACCTTATTTCTTAACGTCTGCTCTTTCCTATCTAATATCTGGATAGGAATCTCCTCATATGACAAGTCCTTCTCCACTTGAATTGGTTCATAGGATATCACATGCTTGTAGTCGGGTTTATATGGCCGCAACACAGAAACGTGAAACACATTATGAATATGCTCAAGTTCAGGATGTAGAGCTACCTCGTATGCCACTTCACCTACCATCTTTAAAACTTCAAATGGTCCTACGAACCTAGGACTCAATTTTCCCTTCTTACCAAATCTGATCTTCCCTTTCTAGGGAGATACCTTCAAAAACACAAAGCTGCTAACTTCAAAGTCTCGCTTCTGACGATGCAAATCGGCGTATTTCTTCTGTCTATCCTGAGCTGCTACCAATCGAGCTCTTATCACTTTGACGACATCCACAGTCTGCTGCACCAATTCAGGTCCCAACAGTCTCCGTTCACCGACTTCATCCCAACATAGAGGTGTTCGGCACTTCCTTCCGTATAATGCTTCATATGGCGGCATGCCAATACTTGCATGATAACTGTTATTGTAGGCAAACTCTACCAGTGGTAGGTGATCGTCCCAGTTGCCTTTAAAATCCATCACACATGCTCTAAGCATGTCCTCAAGCGTCTGAATCGTTCGTTCGCTTTGCCCATCCGTTTGAGGGTGATACGCCGTACTCAACCTCAACTGAGTTCCCAATCTTTCTTGTAAACTCTTCCAAAAATTCGACATGAAACGCGGATCTCTATCAGATACAATAGATACCGGCACTCCATGTCGCGACACAATCTCTTTCACATACAACTTTGCTAGCTGCTCCAGATTGTACCTTATCTTGATTGGTAGAAAATGTGCAGATTTAGTTAAACGATCCACGATCACCCAGATCGCGTCATAACCCTTCTGAGTTGGTGGAAGCCCCGTCACAAAATCCATTGTGATATGCTCTCACTTCCACTCCGGAATCTCCAGCGATTGTAGCAGTCCGCCCGGTTTCTGATGTTCTGCTTTTACCCTCTGACATGTCAAACATCGTCCAACACATTCCGCGACCTCCCTCTTCATGTTCGGCCACCAGAAATGTTGGCGCAAATCCTGATACATCTTGGTACTACCAGGGTGTATCGAATACCTTGTAGAATGAGCTTCCTGCAGAATCTCTTCTCTCAACTCTGGAACCATCGGTATCCAGATCCTTCCTTCAAACCTTAGCAATCCCGTGCTATCAGACTTATACTTCAATTCCTCCCCTTCTGAGATTCGCTTCCTTATGGCGATACATTCATCGTCCTTTACTTGAGCCTCTTTTATCTTGTCTAATAAAGTGGGGCTCACCTCCACTGCGAACAGTTTCTCGTCTGCATTTGTCGGATACTTGACTTCCAACTCCAGTCTTTCCATATCCTTGACCAGTTCTTCTTGAGCTATTAGCATCATCAGTTTATCTCTGCCCTTCCTACTCAGAGCATCGGCTACTACATTGGCTTTACCGGGATGGTATAGAATCTCACAATCATAGTCCTTGATCAACTCTAACCATCATCGCTGCCTCATATTTAGCTCCTTTTGAGTGAAGATATACTTCAGACTTTTGTGGTCTGTGTATATTTCACACTTCTCCCCATACAGATAGTGCCTCCAAATCTTTAGAGCAAACACCACTGCCGCTAGTTCCAGGTCATGAGTCGGATATCCCTTCTCATAATCCTTCAGCTGCCGTGACGCGTACGCAATGACCTTCCCATGCTGCATTAGTACGCACCCAAGGCCTTTGTGTGACGCATCACTGTACACCACAAATCCCCCTGTATTATCTGACAGTGATAACACAGGTGCTTCACTAAGTTTCTTCTTTAACTCCAAGAAACACTCTTTGCACTTGTCCGTCCATGCAAACTTCACAGTCTTCCTTGTCAAATTTGTCAACAGTGTTGCTATCTTTGAAAAGTTCTGAATAAACCTCCGATAGTAACCCGCTAATCCCAAGAAACTTCAGACTTCTGTTGGCATCTTCGGCTGTTCCTAATTTATTACTGCTTCTACCTTCGCAGGATCCACCGATACACCATCCTTGTCAATCACGTGCCCTAAAAATTGCACCCTTTGTAGCCAAAATTCGCACTTGGAAAATTTTGCATATAGTTTCTCCCTTCTTAGTGTTTCCAGGGCTATTCTCAAATGCTCGACGTGTTCTCCTCTATCTTAGAGTAGACAAGAATGTCATCTATGAAAACGACGACAAATTTATCTAGGTATTGCTTGAACACTCTGTTCATAATGTCCATAAATGCTGCTGGCACGTTCATCAGCCCAAACGACATCACCAAAAACTCAAAGTGTCCATATCGAGTTCTGAATGTTGTCTTTGGAATATCCTCCTGCCTCACCTTCAGTTGGTGATATCTCGTCCTCAAGTCAATCTTCGAAAAGTATTTCGCTCCCTTCAATTGGTCAAACAAATCATCAATTCTGGGCAGCGGATACTTGTTCTTAATCGTGACTTTGTTCAACTCCCGATAGTCGATACAAAGCCTAAGCAATCTGTCTTTCTTCTTTACAAATAGAACTGGTGCTCCCCACGGAGATACACTCGAACGAATATACCCCTTATCTAGAAGTTCTTGCAGTTGAACCATCAGTTCTTTCATCTCCACTGGTGCCATCCGGTACGGTGCCTTTGAGATCGGTACGGTTCCCGGTACTAAGTTGATCACGAATTCCACTTCTCTATCTGGCGGCAATCCCGGTATCTCATCTGGGAAAACATCAGGGAATTCCCATACTACAGGTATCTGACCCAGCTCACCCTCTACTCTTCGGGTATCAACCACGTGAGCCAGATAACCTATACAACCTTTTCTAAGTAATTTTTTCGCTTGCATCATCGTCAGACAACAAGATTGTCTCGGCGATTTACTATCGTAAAATACGACCCTCGACTTATCTGGAGTCTTCAGGTGTATACATTTCTTCTGACAGTCGATCACAACCCCGTGACTAGACAACCAATCCATCCCGAGGATTACATCAAATTCTCCTAGTCATATCGGAATCAAATCTACGCTCAGTTTATACCCGTTTATCTCAGCACAACAATTTCTATGAATATGTTCTACAGGAATAACTTCCTTATTAGCTACTTTTACATTCATTGGATTCTTTAATTTCTCACCAGGTAAATTTAACCGTTTAGCAAATTCATCCGACGCAAATGAACAGGTAGCACCCGAATCAAATAATACATATGCACTGATATTATTGATTGAAATAATATCTGACACCACGTCCTTCGATTCCATTGCATCTTGCACTGTCATGTTGAAGGTGCGTGCTACTGGTCTGTTCTGCTATGCTGGTCCTCCGATAGTCAACTTACTGTTGTTCCCTTGGTTAGCAGTTCCTGCATCGCTCTTCCTCTTTGGGAAATCCTTCTTCTGATGATCTGAAGCGCCACAAGAAAAACAACTTCCTGCCTTCGCCTTTGGGCATTATGGGGAAAAGTGCCCCGGTTGACCACAGTTGAAACAAACTCCTTTTCCTTTCATGCATTCTCCAAAGTGATTCCTTCCACATTTCTCGCATTTATTGCCCTTCTTTGCATCCCCTCCGGATTTACTTCCTGTCATCTGACTATCGTTCTATTTCCTCTTATTTGGGTTACTTCCCCCACTGCTACCTTCCTTATGACCATCATGGCTCTTCTTCTTTTTCTGATCTTGGTTGTGCCTTCCCAAAGCTTCGCTTCCTCCCTCAGCAATGATTGCTTTCTCAAGTAACGTAGAAAATGTGTTGATCTGCAAAACCGCAATCTTACTATACACCCAAGGTTTCAGTCCTTGTTCAAATCTCTTTGCTCGCCTAGCTTCGGTGTCCACCTGATGTGGAGCAAACCTAGCTAACTCGTTAAATTTTGCGGCATACTCCGCAACTGACATGCTTCCTTGCTTTAGTTCCAGGAACTTTATCTCCATGCTTGCCTGCATGCTCGCTGGAAAGTAATTTTCGAAAAATAGCTCCTTGAAACGAGCCCATGTAATCGTACCTTCCCTGGCTCGACCTTTGTTCGCCTTCCACCAGTAATTTGCCTCACCTTTCATCATGAAAGTGGCAAACTACGTCTTCTGTTCTTCGGCCACCCTTGCGACCTCAAAAACTTTCTCCATTTCTTCTACCCATGTCTGGGCTTCAATCGGATCCGTAGTCCCACGAAACTCCGGTGGTCCTACTAATTTGAAGTCCTTAAAATTCGCTATGTGACTTCCTGGCTGATCAATTGCAGCGGCTTGTCTGCCCTGATTGCTTCTGCTAATAAGTTAACAAAAGTCCTCATAGGGTCTGCTTGACCCTCCTCGTTATTCACCGACTCTTCCGCCCTTGTGTATCGGGGTTATCTTCTCGGCGGCATTGTCTGTTTTAAAAAAAATCGACGGCTTTTACTAATAGATTTATGCCATGAGCAAAAGTCATTTAAGTCAGCAATTAAGACTAAAAGCATCTATCAAACACATTTGATTTAAATAAAACAACTGCATTTATAATCATACACCACTGTTTTAATACAACCAGACTCAACACGTGGCATACTTCTATAAACGTTAAATGACATAGTCTGCCAATCATTAACCATCCCCTAACACACAAAAGTGGGGAATAATAAATTTCCACCCCTCTATCAGGAACAAAATTGGGGGTTCAACTACTATCCCATACATGCTGCAAACATAGGGATTTACAACATAAGTATGCCCCTAATATAACAAAAGTGGGGCCTACTACAAACAAAGTGCTAAAAATAACACATCACTGCCTGCTGCGGCGAATTGCAATCCTGAGCTCCCGTCGAGCCAGCCTGCCGACCACTCGGCGCCTAATCACACGCCTGCTGCTCCCCTCATCTCTGGGGTACCTCCTCACCCTGTCCCTCAGTCTGCCAATGGAAGTGGTCAAGCCTAACCTGAGGGAACCAATCTCTGCAGTCTGGGCTGCCAACTGCTCTATAGCCTCATCTCGCTCCAGACGAGTAGTCTCTAGCTGATCCTCTACCCGCTCTATCTGTCTTACCAACACCACATTCCTCTCTAAGAGGTCATAAACCATCACACCAAACTGAACAGAAACCCCACGCCGACCGTGAACCTCTGCCTCTAGCTCGGCAATCCTCTGCTCCTTTTCCTGTAACTTCTGGGTTAACTCAGCCTTTTCCCCTAAAGTTTGATACGCCAATGACCTGTACTGCTCCTCTCGGTCCTGGTGATCCTGGTTCTGCTCCTCTAAGTGAGTTACTCGATTCTCGAGCTCCTCGTTCCTATTTGTCAGCTCTTCGATAATATCACTAGCAGTAGTGCCCATGCCATCTGCATACTCAGGTGGCTCATCATCCTCCGTCACTAGATCCTCCTCGGGGTCCTCATCCTCCCCCTCATCGCTTAACAGCCTCAACACTCTTCCGGTGACTGGCTCCTCCTCAGAGCCATACTCGGTCTCAGACTCGTCCCTAGTGTTCATCATCTCGGGCTCACTCGCCTGCACCTCCACTAAATGCCTAGCGTCCACATGAATGTCTGTGAACTCTTCCTCTCTAGCAGGACTGTACTCTCCCATCTCAGACATCCTACAGCCACAAACAGAAACAAATAGATAGCAAGATGTTAGTGCCACAATAAAATATATTCATTGATAAAATGAAATGATATTTTATCATGCATAACTCGGCTCGATAGATTTCCACAATCCACCTCCAGACATGACCGTCAAATGAATCTCCTCGATCCATCACCTAGCATACTCAATACGAGTTTAATACTAAGGTT
The DNA here is from genome assembly GCA_034770075.1 of Aralia elata. Taxonomy (NCBI): domain Eukaryota; kingdom Viridiplantae; phylum Streptophyta; class Magnoliopsida; order Apiales; family Araliaceae; genus Aralia; species Aralia elata. The sequence continues at coordinate 48,143,565 of CM068386.1, read as the reverse complement.
ATAACCTAGGTTTCGCAAATCCTAAAGTTTATAACCTAAAGCTCTGATACCCACCTGTGACACCCCCAAATTCAGGTACCAATACCTGGAATTTGGTGCTCACGATAAAACACATCCATACACCTCTAAACAACATAAATCAACTAATGCGGAATAAAATAAACATATATTGTTCATTACAAAAGGTTCACTACGGTCCCAAGGTCTATAACCTTAAATAAATACATCGCAGAATACACTAATAATACAAAACTATTCCACGATTACATAACGGGATAGTACATATAACTATTCCTTAAGTTTCCCTTTGCCTTTGTCCGCTTTGGAACTCCCCAGCTTAACTGCAATAGGTTCATGATATAGCAAGGGTGAGCAACTACTTTTCTCAGCAAGTTTAAAAGAAAGAATGAAGATATATCATGAATGAATAAGAATAATAGCTGCATAGATCAACAATTTATGAACATTGATGAATTAGCTGAAATGACATAATCAAAGTCCAAATGAAACAATGAATAATGATTATTTACTGCTGAATGGTCCAACCGACCATGAACTTTTGGCCAAAGAGTCAATCATTCAACTAACTCTTTTAAAAACTTGGCCTCGTCAGTTGTACTCGAGGGGATCAGCCTCTTGTACACCATGTATATGCATAACATTTAACTCTAACTGCATCGAATAACCGACACATTATAATCCCCTAATAAGGGTTGCTCTCTCAGTCCAAGAATCCGTACCAACTACTGGTTTGGATAGCTTTTAAAATAATAACCTGTACATGTCTAGCCGAAACGAATGGCGTAGACTATCTCCTTAAACAGTTCATGAATAAAGAACTTAAACGTTTCACAATCCAACAACAGATAATGAATTCAAATGCATAAGCTGCGAATATCAATAATTGTCGTGGAGGTGGAGTAATTGACAATAATTAATCCACTAATATGATTCAAAAGTAATAACTCCATTTGAGTCATAAAACTTGCAACAATATACAACACCTGTATAAAATATGAAACCTGCTCAAAATATAATTCGAGTAAGGTTAGGGAAAACTTGCCCAACACAAGGGTTTGACAAGCGTTAGGAAACTTGCTTGAAGCGCTGCTACAATAATACAACACACGCTCCTTAATATCCTACACAATTAGGTACATATTTACATAACAATTAGTCACATTCCAAATAATGGTTCACAACGGACGCTGTATCATTAAAACACATTGATTGCCCTACGACTACCCAGTCGGGGGTCTCGCTCGACTAAGCATTGCTTAACAAGATATGCTTAGCTAACCTGTCTAATCATTTAATCAAAGAAAAAAATATAAGTGTTGGACCCGTTGAAAAGGATTCATTAGGTCCGACCCGACCTGACCCGGCCTAACTGCCCGACCCGCTCCAGACACGGAACTCGAGGTGCAGCGTCGAGCCAAAGCACTGGGCCTCACGCTGCAGCGTGAGCCCCGTGTTTTCTCCATGACAGGGCCTCACGTTGCGGCGTGAGCCTTAAAGCTTGGGCCTCACGCTGCGGCGTGAGTCCCGGCCTTTTACCAACTTGCCCCTCGCTGCAGCGTGAGCTGCAGGGCTTATGAGTGGCGCTGCGACGCCATTCTGCAGTAGCCGGATTCTGGGTTTGTTCCCAGTTCGCGACTCCGACCTCCGGCCACTCCAACCTCCATAACTCCTCCAATACACAAGCAAAATGGTCCATTCCAGACTCTATGGACACCTAACTCATGGGGCTACAACATATCAAAAATGCAGAGCTACCCACTAACATTAACATGGTTAAATCTAAAGCCAAAGTGTAAAGTTCATACTCTGTTCTTCGAGTTCTTGACAAGTTTTACAAAAATCATTACTACGAACTCGTTTTAACTCCTTTTTGGTCCATTCTAACTGGGTTAACTTCGTATCCCATGGAACTACAATACCATAACAACAAACAAAATTAACAAACACGAAATCATAGCTTTATAGTCCTCTAAAAAGTCCGAATGTCTAAGTTCATGTCTAAAGTCCATTGTTCTTGCTCCATTAAGCCAAAGTAAGGATTTCTTGCGTTTTTGTTCCACTTTAAAGGTATTAATAGCTTACATAACTTCTTAACAACATTTACAAACAATAACAACAAACAAAAACACCAAGAATCGCCAAAAATATGACCCACAAGCTTTAGAGCTCAAAACTAAGAATAACTTAAAAATCTTAACAAGAAATCGAATGGAAAGGATTTGGTTAGTGTTTACCTCTGTAAATCCCTCCTAGATGGTTAAGAAGCTCGGCTAGGCTTTATTTTGGGGGTTCTCCTTGCTTGGTTCCTCCACCCGTGCCTTCTTCTTCTTCCTCCTTTCTTTTCCGGCGAGTTTCTTCCTTTTCCGGCGACTTCTTTCTCTTCCTTCTTTGCAGCTCTCTCTCTTTCTCTCTCTCTATCAGCTGATGGAAATGGGAGGAGTGTGGAATGCAAGAGAGAATGAATGTTTGAATGATTTGGGAGAAGTGGAGTGAATTAGGGAGAAGTGGAAGAAAAATAAAAATGGGGTTGGTTGCTCAAGGAGCTTGCCGGCAACCTCCCTCCTTGCTCAATTCTAATTGGTCTAAAATGAGGGATTGGTTCCCTCTTGGAGTAACAAGCCAAAATAAATACCCGAAAACACCAAAAATATATCCGAAAACTCCCACTTTTGTACCAAAACTAGTAAATAACTCTACCCAAAATTAAAATGTGTATTACCATAAATATTGGGATGGGTAAAAATAATTATTATGGAATTTGTCCAAATATTCGGAACACCCATTTAATACGTTTCGTACGCATACACGTATTTATAAAATTTATTAAAGTCGAAAAAGACACAAAAATTTTATGGCTTGAATAGTGCCTCGGGAAATGTGCCCCGTGAATAGTGATTTTGCGACGCTATGCGAAATCAATTATTCACTTAAACAAAACTATAATACGTAAAATTTCATACATTCACATAATCTAGATTGTCACATAACCTTTAACCACGTAACACAAATATAATATTAATAAAATATAAAATATTCCTTAATATTCAAAAATTCGAATTACAAGGAAATTTCAGAATTCCCGGTCGTTATAGGAAAACCCTTCCCTAAACTATTTAGGATTAGGGTTTTTATTATAATTAAACTCCTTTAATTAATTATGCTCCTAATCCAATTAGGAATTCATGGGAGAGTACTTTTATTAATTAAATCCCAATCCCTATTAGGAATTAAATAATAGTAATAGTAATAATAATAATAAGACTCCTCTTATTAATTTGTATTTAATATTTTCAAAATATTAAATAATAAATATTAAGCTATTTAATTTACTCTATCTCCATAGATTAAATTAAATACACTTAACTTATTATTATAATTATACCATTTACTTCTTAAATAAATATTTTTCTTTTGCGGTGTGACCCTTTAGGTTCTCCATATTAAACCGGTTGTGAATAAATCAATTAAACTATTTAATTCATTTAAATAAATAATATTTATTCTACAATAAGGGTAAGCCTCCTTAGCGATCAACGACTTTCCAGATAATATAGATTTCAACATTAATCACAAAAGAATCTTTCAGTGCATAGTTACCGTACAATTCAATCCTTCTACCATACAACGTCCCAATTAAATATAAGACATGGATTTACTGTCAAGTCTTATTTTATTTAATTATATGTATTTCGATTCCCAAATGCACAACTCTAAATAATGCAAATTAGAAACTCCTTTCTAATTTCATTCTGCCTTGGCCAAGGACTACTGAGTTGTCATTTATCGAATCACATAGGACATTTCATCTTTTACTAGACGAGGTAGATTCTTTGTTGATCATTCATCTATCTCCATGTACAATTAATTATACCCAACCATACCCTTTGATATACCCAGAAGGTCTTAAGGGACATGTCAAAGTATAACTCATCACACACAAGATACTATGATGATCTCAAGTCCAAGGATCACTTGTACTACTATCACTAGAGGAATTCCTATTGACAGGCGAGTAAAACTCCATTAGGTATTCCTTAGCGAGCCACGTTCAGTGAACATATTCTCCAATAAGCACCTACATACTTGGTTTAGTGTCTCTACACAAATGATTATGAGATCAATCATCCTCTTCCTAAGAGCAAGCAACGTATGTACTAATCTATCCGGATTCACTAATCCCCTTTTTAGTAATCCAACGATTAGGAACGATTTTAGTTTGTAAGCTATCTTGAATTTAGATCTCATTAGCATGATCACCATCATGATTCTAAAAGCATTGCTCAAAACTACGGGTTTATCACATTTAATATAACAACACTATGTAGATAATATAAAATGCCTTTTAAGAAAATCAATTCCTTTATTAATAAATGAATAAGATTACAAAGTATATGCTACATCATATCAAATATGATTGGCTTGTGTGCATACTACTTTCAGATTGATCTCATAATCATTTGTGTGGAGACACTAAAGCAAGTATGTAGGTGCTTATTAGAGAATAAGTTCACTGAACGTGGCTCGCTAAGGCATACCTAATGGAGTTTTACTCGCCTGTCAATAGGAATTTCTCTAGTGATAATAGTACAAGTGATCCTTGGACTTGAGATCATCATAGTATCTTGTGTATGATGAGTTATATTTTGACATGTCCCTTAAGACCTTTAGGGTATATCAAAGGGTATGATTGGGTATAATAAGTTATATATGGAGATAGGTGAATGATCAACAAAGAATCTACACCTTATAGTAAAAGGAGAGAATGTCCTATGTGATTCGATAAATGACGACTCAGAAGTCTTTGGCCAAAACAGAATGAAATTAGAAAGGAGTTTCTAATTTGCATTAATCGGAGTTGTGCATTTGTGAATCGAAATACATATAATTAAATAAAATAAGACTTGACAGTAATTCCATGTCTTATATTTAATTGGGACATTGTATGGTAGAAGGATTGAATTATACGGTAACTATGCACTGAAAGGTTCTTTTGTGATTAATGTTGAAATCTATATTATCTGGAAAGTCGTTGATCGCTAAGGGGGCTTACCATTATTATAGAATAAATATTATTTATTTAAATTAATTAAATAGTTTAATTTATTTATTTAAATAAAATTAGAATTGCTTTAATTGATTTATTCACAACCGGTTTAATATGGAGAACCTAAAGGGTCACACCGCAAAAGAAAAATATTTATTTAAGAAGTAAATGGCATAATCGTAATAATAAGTTAAGTGTATTTAATTTAATCTATGGAGATAGAATAAATTAAATAGCTTAATATTTATTATTTAATATTTTGAAAATATTAAATATAAATTAATAAGAGGAGTCTTATTATTATTATTATTATTATTATTACTATTACTATTATTTAATTCCTAATAGGGATTGGGAATTAATTAATAGAAGTACTTTCTCATAAATTTCTAATTGGATTAGGAGTTTAATTAATTAAAGGTGTTTAATTAAAATAAAAACCCTAATCCTAAATAGTTTAGGAGGGTTCCCTATATCTATAAATAAGAGGAGTCTTGTCATGATTTGGGGTTAGATAGTTACACACTCTTCCATAAGAATTGGAGAGAGAGAGAGTACTTGCAATTTTTATAGAGATAGAAACTAGGGTTTTGCCAACACCCATCTTCTTGAATAACTATTATTCCTTGGTGGATCACCTCTAGAGGCCAAACACTTGGGTGGCTAACGTTGATTAAAGGAAGGAATTCCATCGGTGAAATTCAAGGAGAACGTAAAGGAATTGGAGGTGAACTTGTACCCGAGGAAGCACGGTTATACGAGGGTATAATTTCTTAATCCTATCTCTTTCGTTAATTGATAATTGAAGACAAGGAAAGATCATGGTGATGGTTTGTGTGAAAAATTTTAAAATCCGTTTTATCGCGCTTCCGCACTATTTATGTAATTTGATTGCATGTTCGCGCTATATACAAACCTAACATCTAATACCCATCTTCTCTAAGTGACGATCAAACTGCTGTTGTGTTAAAGCTTTAGTGAATGGATCTGCAATGTTGTTTTGAGAGTCCACACGCTCCAGGGTGACATCTCGTCTTTCAATGATCTCTCTAATCAAATGAAACCGCCGCAACACGTGTTTGGATTTCTGATGAGACCTGGGTTCCTTAGCCTGCGCAACAGCTCCGTTGTTGTCACAGAATAAAGGTACGGCTCCTCTAATGCTAGGAACCACTCCAAGTGCAGTTATGAACTTCTTCATCCAAACAGCTTCCTTTGCAACTTCACTTGCAGCTATGTACTCTGCCTCTGTCACTAAATCAGCAACTGTTTGCTGCTTGGAACTTTTCCAACTCACTGCGCCACCGTTTAAGGTAAACACGTACCCTAAAACGGATTTATTGTCATCTTGGTCCGTTTAAAAACTTGAGTCTGTATAGCCCTCTAGTTTCAATTCAGACCCACCGTAGACTAGAAATACATCCTTAGTTCTTGTCAAGTACTTTAGGATGTTTTTTACTGCCTTCCAGTGCTCTTCTTCTGGATTCGACTGATATCTGCTTGTTACACTAAGTGCATGAGCGACATCTGGTCTAGTACATATCATACCGTACATGATAGATCCTATTGCGGAAGGATAAGGAATCTTACTCATACGGTCTCTCTCCTCAGGTGTCTTTAGGGCCTGTTTCTTGGAGAGATGTATTCCATGGCTCATCGACATGAGACCTCTCTTGGAATCTTCCATGATAAACTTCTTTAGCATCAAGTCAATGTACTTTCCTTGGGTCAAGCCCAACATCCTTTTAGATCTATCTCTATAGATCTTTATCCCCAAAATATAGGATGCCTCACCCAAGTCCATCATGGAGAAGTATTTGGATAACCAAATTTTTATCGACTGTAGCATAGGAACATCATTCCCTATCAGTAATATGTCATCAACATATAATACAAGGAATGAACCAACGCTCCCACTAACTTTCTTGTACACACAAAGTTCATCCTCATTTTTGATAAAATCAAACCTTTTGATTATCTCATCAAAACGGATGTTCCATCTTCGAGAAGCTTGCTTCAACCCATAAATGGATCGTTGTAGCTTACAGACTTGGTTTGTTCCAACCGTTGAAACAAAATCCTCTGGCTATATCATATATAAATTTTGCTCAAGCTCTCCATTGAGGAAGGCCGTTTTCACGTCCATTTGCCAGATCTCGTAATCATAATAAGCTGCAATTGCAAGTAAAATCCGAATGGACTTGAGCATAGCTACTGGTGAGAAGGTTTCATCATAGTCAACTCCTTGTCTTTGTTTGAAAGCTTTTGCAACTAGTCGGGCCTTATAGGTCTCCACCTTGCCATCTACTCCAGTCTTTCTCTTAAAGACCCATTTACACCCAATAGGCTTAATGCCCTCAGGTGGTGAAACCAAAGTCCATATTTGGTTTTCATACATGGAGTCCATCTCGGATTTCATGGCTTCTAGCCATTTCTCTGAGTCTTCACTACTCATAGCCTCTTTGTAAGTCAATGGATCATCATCATCTATGATGCGTACCTCATCATCATCCTCTATGATGAATCTATACCTCTCAGGTATCTTCGGCACTCTTCTAGATTTACGAATAGGTAGTGGTACAGTAAGTTCTTCTACTTGGCCAGGTACCTGACTTTGATCCATAGTATTTTGTGTTTCTTGAACTTTTTCAAGATATATCTTACTCCCACTAACCCCTTCAAGGATAAACTCCTTTTCCAAGAATGTAGTGTGTTTCGCAACAAACACCTTTTGATCAGTAGGATGATAGAAATAATATCCTAAACTTTCTTTAGGATATCCCACAAATCTACACTTATCGGATCTAGTCTTCAGCTTGTCATGCTCAAACCTTTTGACATAAGCTGGAAAACCCCAAGTCTTAACATGCTTAAGACTAGGTTTACTCCCTGTCCATATCTCATATGGGGTCTTTGGGACGGATTTGGTAGGTACCTTGTTAAGTAGGTATGCAGCCGTTTCTAGGGCATAACCCCAAAAGGATATTGGAAGGTCGGTAAAACTCATCATGGAACGAACCATGTCTAACAATGTTCGATTTCTCCTTTCAGATACACCATTCAACTGTGGCGTCCCTGGTGGAGTCTATTGTGAGATTATACCATTTTCTTTGAGACAATTGAGAAACTCATTGGTCAAGTATTCCCCTCCTCGATCCGATTGAAGAATCTTAATACTCTTACCAGTTTGCTTCTCTACTTCACTTCTGAATTCTTTGAACTTTTCAAACGATTCAGATTTGTATTTCATTAAATATACATATCCAAATCTAGAATGATTATCAGTGAAAGTAATAAAATAAGAATACCCTCCTCGTGCATTCGTTGTCATAGGTCGATATACGTCTGTGTGTACCAACGCTAACAACTCTGTAACTCTTTCTCATTTTCCACTAAAAGGAGATTTAGTCATTTTACTCATGAGACAAGATTCACAAGTTGGATATGATTCGTAATCAGATAGCTCTTAAAGCCCATCTTTATGCAACTTGGATAATCTCGTTCCTTGATATGACCGAGTCTACAGTGCCACATAAAGGTATAATTAACATCATCTCTTTTTCTTTTCTTAGTTTGTTCAATTTGAAGTATATTTTCATGCAAGTCAAGTATGTAAAGTCCATTCAGTAGGTTCCCAACACCATATAAAGCATTTTTATTATAAATAGAACAACTGTTGTTCTTTATTATAATATCAAACCATCCATATCCAATACAGAAATTGAAATAATGTTTCTAATGAGTGTCAGAACATAATAACAATTATTTAAACTAATGAACTTGCCCGAAGGCAGTGCTAAACAATAAGTTTCTACAGCTAATGCAGCAACCTTTGCTCCATTTCCCACTCGTAGGACGACTTTATCCTTGTTCAGCTTTCTACTTCTGCTTAGTCCCTGCATATTATTACATATGTGAGAACTACAACCGGTATCCAATAACCAAGTAGAATTTTGACTTTTAGAAAAATTAATTTCAATCATGAACAAACCTAGATCGATAGTCGAAGCTTCTCCAAGCTTCTTTTGGCCCGCAAGATACTCCTTGCAGTTCCTCTTCCAGTGTCCCGGCTTATTACAATGGTAGCAAATTCCTTTGCTATCTGGATCAGGTTTCTTTTTATCCTTTCTCTTTGCCTTGCCATTAGCCTTCTTATTTTTTTTTCTTTTCAGAAGATACCTTGGGCCTCTTCCTTTTCTTGGAAGAATCATCCACTAGTAAGACTTGGTTCTTGTTGGATGAGAAGTGACCTTTAGCAATTTTCAGCATGTTAAGTAATTCAGGCAAGCTGACATCCAACTTATTCATGTGAAAATTCACAACAAATTGTGAGAAGGTGTCCGGGAGTGACTGCAAGATCAAATCTTGGCTTAACTCCCCATCCATCACGAACCCAAGCTGTCCAAGTTGTTCAATCATATTGATCATCTTAAGGACATGAGTCTCAACGGCAGTGCCCTCGGTCATACGAGATCGGAAGAGCTACTTTGCTCACCATACAACTCTTTGAGGTGCAGCAATATAGTAGGAGCATCCATAGTTTCATGCTGATGCTGAAGCTCGTTACTCATGGATGCGAGCATGATGTATTGAGCCAAGATTGCATCATCTTGCCACTTTCTGAAAGTAGAAATCTCTTCCTCAGAGGCTGTTTCTGCAACATTTGTAGGGACTGACGAATTTAGGACATAAGAAATCTTTTCAGCAGTGAGAGCAATTCTCAGATTCCTTAACCAGTCCGTGTTATTCGATCCGGTCAGTTTGTTAGCATCAAGTATGCTACGCAGTGATAGTGAGTTTGACATTTTTAAATTCTGCATGTGAAAATAGACAACATTTTAGCATTCATTCATTTAATTAATTACCAAAATAAATTAGGTATTTATTTAAATTGGTATCTCCCACTATTTTCATCAAACTATATTACCCTCATTATATAGTTCGACAAATCTAATTAAAGATTTGCTAGCGAGATTAAGGACCCCATTTCAAATGTATATAGCCTTGTGTGTGCACAACAAACTATATATAAATAAATAGGAAGACAACTATTGTCAATTATATCACTATGTAACTCCTTGTTTTTGCCTCTTAGATTAAAATGGTCAAGTGCGTGCACATCCAAACTAAAATAATCTAAGTTAAGTCCAACCTAGCACTTCCATATATGTGAAGAGAAAAAGACCGCCCTTGTGTGTGCACAACAAAGCAGTAATGTTCAATTCCTTAATAAGCATCAAATGTGATAAAACAACATCTTAAATATTTAATACTCGCCTTGTGTGTGCACAACAAACTCATATTAAATATTTAATACTCTATTATTTTACCATGCCAGAAGGCGACGTTCGATATTCCAAATATCTTTGAACGCTTAGGACTTAATATAATTTCTTTGAGGGGTTTATTATTATTAGTCTTATCTTGTTTAGCGCACATGTACATATATATATAAAATACGTGTCATATTATTTAACATGCGAAGCATGTTGTATAATATATAATATATATATAGTAATCATGCACATATAGAATACTATATTCTACCCAGATTGATTATGGACTTTTATTCTAGTTTGGTTCACTAGAGCCACCAAGTGAACCAAAAGGTCAAACCTAGGGTGCAAGAATTAAATTTAAATATAACTATTACATTTAAACCCGGGCTACATTACAAACGGGTCTTCAAGCGCTCCTAGCTCCTTTGTCTCCAATTCTTCAAAATTAATTCTAACTAGTCCTATTACAAAAACTATTTACAATAAATAGAAACCTTGATCAGCAGTCAAGGGGAAGTACATAGGAGGGAGATATAATTTACATTAAGAAAAATTAGAGAAGACGAGATACGCAGACCCCATTTATAAAACCACATACATTCAAGCATCCTCTAAAATAAATCCAATCACATATTGGTCAATAGTCCATAATCAATCCCTATTTATTATCATACATATCTCTATATGTATCAATAAATAACATTCATCTCATGAATAATAAAACCATTCCATATATGCATTGATATTAATTAATGGGCAAACGTTTTGCTAATATTTAGTTTTGAAACAAATATAAACTCTTTTATTTTAATCAAAACCAAATCCAAATTAAACTCCTTTAATTTTAGCAATTTGAAATCCTATTCTAGATAAAATAAACATCTTTATTTTAAACTTATATCAATTAAATAAACCATTTATTTTAATTGAAGGAAAAATTATTTTTCGGATCCTGCTGCCCGGCGCAGCTGCGCCCAAAATGAACTGGGAAACGGCGCAGCTGCGCTGAACCCCAGAAACGACTTTCTGGGTTTGGGCGCAGCTGCGCTCCAGAATGAACTGGAGCCGGCACAGCTGCGCCGCGTAGCAGATTCAGAAAAACAGATTCTGCCCAAAAATTTCGATCCAATCGCATATCATACACACATGGAATTATCATAATCGATAATTAACACAAGGATTTGGCTCTGATACCACTGTTAGGTTTGTATATAACGCAAGCATGCAATTAAATTACATAAATAGAGCGGAAGCATGATAAAACGGATTTTAAAATTTTAATACAAACCATCACCATGATCTATCCTTGTGTTCAATTATCAATTAAACGAAAGAGAAAGAGAATAAGAATTATACCCTCGTAGATCCAAGCTTACTCGGGTACAAGTTCAACTCCTAGTTCTTCGTGTTCTCCTCGAATTCCACCGATGAGATTCCTTCCTTTGATCAACGTTAGCCACCCAAGTATTTGGCCTCTAGAGGTGATCCACCAAGGAAGAATAAGTATTCAAGAAGTTGGGTATTGGCAAAACCCTAGTTTCTATCTCTATAGAAATTACAAGTACTCTCCACAATCTAATGTAAGAGTGTTTAACCCTAATCTATGATAAGACTCCTCTTATTTATAGATGTAGGAATAACCCTTCCCTAAACTATTTAGGATTAGGGTTTTAATTATAATTAAACTCCTTTAATTAATTATGCTCCTAATCCAATTAGGAATTAATGAGAGAGTATCCCTATTAGGAATTAAATAATAGTAATAGTAATAATAATAATAATAATAATAATAATAATAATAATAATAATAATAATAATAATAATAAGAAGACTCCTCTTATTAATTTATATTTAATATTTTCAAAATATTAAATAATAAATATTAAGCTATTTAATTTATTCTATCTCCATAGATTAAATTAAATACACTTAACTTATTATTACAATTATGCCATTTACTTCCTAAATAAATATTTTCCTTTTACGGTGTGACCCTTTAGGTTCTCCATATTAAACCGATTGTGAATAAATCAATTAGAACAATTCTAATCTTATTTAAATAAATAAATTAAACTATTTAATTCATTTAAATAAATAATATGTATTCTACAATAAGGGTAAGTCCCCTTAGCGATCAACAACTTTCCAGATAATATAGATTTCAACATTAATCACAAAAGAACCTTTCAGTGAATAGTTACCGTACAATTCAATCCTTCTACCATACAATGTCCCAATTAAATATAAGACATGGATTTACTGTCAAGTCTTATTTTATTTAATTATATGTATTTCGATTCCCAAATGCACAACTCTAAATAATGCAAATTAGAAACTCCTTTCTAATTTCATTTTGCCTTGGCCAAGGACTAGTGAGTTATCATTTATCGAATCAGATAGGACATTCACATCTTTTACTAGACGAGGTAGATTCTTTGTTGATCATTCACCTATCTCCGTGTACAACTAATTATACCCAATCATATCCTTTGGTATACCCAAAAGGTCTTAAGGGACATGTCAAAGTATAACTCATCATACATAAGATACTATGATGATCTCAAGTCCAAGGATCACTTGTACTACTATCACTAGAGGAATTCCTATTGACAGGCGAGTAAAACTCCATTAGGTATTCCTTAGCGAGCCACGTTCAGTGAACTTATTCTCTAATAAGCACCTACATACTTGATTTAGTGTCTCCACACAAATGATTATGAGATCAATCATCCTCTTCTTAAGAGCAAGCAACGTATGTACTAATCTATCCGGATTCACTAATCCCCTTTTTAGTAATCCAACGATTATGAACGATTTTAGTTTGTAAGCTATCTAGAATTTAGATCTCATTAGCATGATCACTATCATGATTCTAAAAGCATTGCTCAAAACTATGGGTTTATCACATTTAATATAACAACACTATGTAGATAATATAAAATGCCTTTTAAGAAAATCAATTCTTTTATTAATAAATGAATAAGATTACAAAGTATATGCTATATCATATTAAATATGATTGGCTTGTGTGCATACTACTTTCAAAAGCTACATTAGATTTAACGCTATTATGAATAACATCCACAATGCTTTCTTGTAACCTAGCTGCTGTAATAGCATCTAATATTTTCTAGGGTTATAACAACTTCACAAATCCCTCTGTTTCCTCTTGCAATCCCCCAATAAAACATTTAATGAAATATGCTTCATCTAATCCAGGGTTATCAGCTTTTACCAAAGATCTTAAGTACTCAATTTTTTTTTTGATAATGAGAAACAGTTAAGGTCTGTTGCAACCTATTAAATTCAGCCAACACATTATTATATGAGGTTTCCCCAAACCTAATCTCCACATTTTCAATAAAGTAGGTTAAAACTAAGTTCCTGCTTTAGACTTAAAGTAGGTTAAAACTAAGTTCCTGCTTCCCCCTCCAAATGTAAAGCTACACTTCTTAATTTCTGAGCATTAATCATGGGATAAAATTGAAAAAAAAATAATCATATTTCTTTGCCCAGTTCTTAATTCCAACCTATTAAACATACAAAAATCAAATCTAGGGTTTCTTTAAGAATTATTACCTCCACCATTACCCATAACAGGGTTATGCTCCCAATGTGGAACATTACTTTGAGAGATCCACCAAAGGTTTAACTAGAATCTCCGAAGAAGCCACACCTCTTCCTTTAAGATTCCTCTTGAATGCAGCGACCATTAATTCTATTGTGCTTTGTAAATGGCCAAACTTATCTCCCATTTCCTCATTATATTTCTGCAATTGATGATTACTATTCATCAATTCTTGTACCCTTGAGTCTGTGTTGCGTAAACCTTCTTCCAATGCTTCGTTTGAATGAGTTCTAACCACCATGAACGAAAGTTTGTGGTTGAGGATAGATGGATTTGATACCAGATGTTATGATGAACAATAATAAAATTGAATTTGGTAATAAAAATAGAAAAACAGAATAGAGAAAAAGAACCAAACATATAGAAGATTTAGATTGTTTGAATAAGGAAGGCACAAGATTTAGGTAATACAAAGAAAAACAGGTTACAATTCAGATAATTCCCTCTCCTCTCTCTCTCTTCCCTTTTTATATCAACAGAATACCTAATTTTCCCTCCCAAAACTAATTCAAAACTTAAACTGTATTTCCCGCTCAATTATAAGAGTTGGTTAGGCCACTAACTGGAACTAATAGGATGTTGCCACGTGTTACATAATGATGCCATTTTCCTCCTTTTTATATTTCTAATTATGAATTGTAGTTGGTCTTATAACAGTAAATTCCTAGATATGATTTGTATGACTAATTAACTAAAGGACTCATGTAGAAATGGAATTGTTATAGAAGAATAAGTTGCTCTAAAGTTTTTCAAGATCATAAATAAATTTTTGGTTCTAGTCAAATTCTAGGAAGAAACTAAATTATAGGAAAAAAACCAAAAAAAGGAAGTTTTGTCTTATTATTTTTATCATATATTTATATAGATTGCATATTTTGATTTGATGATGATGAGATAATGTATATTTGTACCAGTAGCTTTTATAAAGTCCTTAAATATGAGATTGATGTACAAGGACTTAGATTAGAAATCAAGCTTGTTAGGTTGATGTATTGAGTTGAACAAATGTATAGATGATAGGACTGAATCGATCGTATTGTTGATTGAATGATCGTAAAGCTGCTCTTAGAAATTATAAAGTTTATTGAAGATCGTAGAGTCAGACAAGTTATCGTAGAGCATTTAGTTCAAGATTGCAGAGTTTTCCAAGAAATCGTAAAGCTAAATCAAGATCGCAGAGTCTGTAAAAAATTGTAGAGTCTGCTCTAAGATTGTAAGGCAAAGCGCAAATCACAGAGTTAGCTCTAAGATCATAAGAAAAATGCAAATCGCAGAGTCTGCTCAGAGATTGTAAGGCAGAATGAAGATTGTAGAGCAAGCAGATCATAGAGTAGATCGTAGAGTGCAAATTGTAGAGTCAGCCAAGTAAAAAAGTCTACGATCTCTATGAAACTCTACGATCAATTAAAGTTGTAGAATATGTCAGGTCTGACATTAGACTGACATTAAGAAAACTTATGGAATGAAGATTTTGAGATGGTTGCTGATCATCCTAAGTTTAAAATGAAGATCAGATCGAGTTATGTCTAACAGCTAGTTTGGTGATGTGACATCACCCACATGGTTGGTACTGCAGTAGTCAGATATGATTTATCAGTGCCGAAAGTAAGCTGACACATCCTTTAAAAGTCAATAATCAGAGATCTTCTAGGATCTGAGCATTAAATGAGCAATGATAACTGTCTAACGGGAAACTCTCGAGGTCTTCTCTAAAAGGGAGCAAAGATTCAATCAAACTACACGAATCACGAACATCAAGCTGAATTGTTGCCCAAACTTCAATAACACTCCACTCTACGAAAAGAGAACAACTTGTTCTACTACTAAGTCCTTCAGAAGCTGAGCTTAATGCAACTTAGTAGAACCTCAGAAATCACCTCATCTCTTGTGATTCGCTGGTCTTAGTGACCCATTGTTACCAAGTCTAAGTGACTTGAAGAGTTCTTAGTGAACTGGTCTAAGTGACCTTTGTCTTAGTGACATATGCAAAGTCTAAGTGTCTTGAAGGAATCTTAGTGATTCATCATTATAATAGATCTTAGTGATCTGATCTCAGTGATCACCCTGCATCCTTAGTGGATTTCCTACTTGTAGAATAGAAGAGTGGACTATGAGTTATTTGTGATCTGAACCACTTAAAATCTCTTGTGTCATTTACTTTCAATATCTGTCTATGACTTAATTCAACAAGTAAACTAAATTCAGAGCTAAGTTTTTCATTAAATCTTGAAGAGTTTTTTTAAACTAATATTCCACTGTGCATAATTAAATTTATTTAATTTATTATATGGTAATACTTCCTTAAAAAGAAAAAGTTTTAAAGAATTTATTCAACCGCCCTTATAGATCTCTTAGTGCCTCTAGGAAACAACAAATGGTATCAGAGTAGGTTCTCCTGAACTAAGATTAAATCGCTTGAGTAGATCAATGACACAAAATAAAATCAGTTCTGAGCTTGGTGGTGGAAACAAGCCATGCTTTTGTAATAAGGATAAATTTTCTAATTAGAAAGTTCATATATAGGTGTACATGGATGCTATCGATGAAGATTTATATGATGCAGTGATCAACGACCCTTCCGTCCCAACAAAGCTTGCTCCAACAACAGAGGATCCAAACAAGGTGGCAGTCAAGCAGAGAGTAGAGTGGACAGATATGGAAAAGAAGTTAGTGCAGTTAGATAAGAGGGCCAAGAACATCCTGTTCATGACTCTAGAAGACGAGCTATTTGAAAATGTCGTCAACTGCAAAACAACCAAGGAAGTCTAGGAAGCCTTACTGGTTATACATAAAGGTATTAAAGAAGTCAGGGAGAATAAGCAGTCCCTGCTAACCCAGCAGTATAAGATGTTCCCTCACTTTCCTGGAGAGAACAAAACAACTACTTATGAGAGGTTTAATGTGCCGCTTAACTCCCTAAGAGCTTTTGGGAAGGTCTACCCAAATAAGGACCTTAACATTAAGTTTATGAGGGCACTGCTTAGCAAGTGGGATGCCAAAACTAGTGCTATTCGAGAGTCAAAGAATCTGCACGAGATGACAGTGCAGAAGCTCTGTGGTAATCTCTTTACTTACGAGCTGGAGCTAAATCAGTGGGTAGCGACAATCTCAGAAGGCAAGAAGAAGGAAATAGGAGTTACGCTCAAAGTGTTAGAGGTAACCTCCAAAGCCCCAGTTGTAGCATATTCTGATGATGATGAAGATATTGCACTACTACCCAGAAGATTGAGAAAGTTCATGCGAAAAGGTAGAAACAGTAGGCCAATAAGGTACAACAACAACAACAAAAGCAGCAACATTCGAGATCAAGTTAAGGACCTGTGCTACAACTACAAAATCCAGGTTATTACATCGCAGAGTGCACCAAGACCCTGCGAGAAGAGCTGAAGGACAAGAAGAAGTCAGCTCCAAAGAAAGAATTCAAAGGCTACAAGAAGTTCCAAAAGAAAGATAAATGACTTGTAGTTGAAGGATCGTGGAGTAACTCAGAGAATGATTCGACCTCTGAGTCAAGTGAAAATGAAGGACCTCATGTGGCTAACTTGTGTCTGATGGCCATAGAAGCAGACAATGACAACACCATTGATTATCAAGAAATTAACATCAGTGAGGTATTTAACTTCAACTCTCCTAATATAGATATTAATGATTTAATAACTGCATTGCATGATATTATGATGAGTGGGTTTCATACTTACTAATCAGGTATTGATGAGCTTAATATTTGCTATCTTTAAGTGTTTTTAGGATCATTTTATTTGTTTTTTGTGTTTATTTCTTGCAGGATGGAGCTGGAGGGGCATAAAAGTTGTTTTGGTGAAGAAAAGAATTAAAAAGAATTAAAAAAGAGCTAATGGAATTTTTGTAAATCTGGGGTCTCAGTCAAGTGCATAGGCGCTTGGAATAGTGCTAGGTTGAGCGCCTAGGCGCTCTAGCTCGGCTAGAGTTGGAAAATTTTGCGGCTGGGATGGAAATTGAAGCCAATTCGGAATCTAAATGAGGGTTTGACTAATACAAGAGGGAGAGGACTTCAGAAAAGGAAGTAACAAGAGATTGTAGAGACAAAAAGGAGAACACGAAAGAAGATTGCAATGACTGAAGATCAAGAAGAAGATTAGGAGCAAACCCACAGTTTCTTCTATTCCTTTCTCTAATCTTTAATTTTTGTAATTATCTGGGATGTTTAAGTTTATGATTTGGATGATTTTTTCCTTTCTTGCTATGAACAAATTTTCAATTAAGGTTGCAACGAAACTTGGTATGTAGTTTAAATTGATGTTTTCTAATCAATGCAAGTTAGTTATCATTGAATCGTTTATTGTATCTTGCGCCAATTGATTAATTGTTTGGCCAATAATTATTGTGATAATCTATATAAAATTAGAAAATGGAGTATAGATTTAAATTTGGATATGATAACATTTGTTCATATAATCTGAATACGGTTAATATGATTAGCATGTAGGATAGGAATATACCTACGTGTCTTTTGTAACCATTAGAAGAATTTGTGCCTAAAAACCCTAATTCAGTTGATTCACATAGGAATATAGTGAGTTAATTGTGTTCCTTATAATTCTGTTCCTTAGAGATCGGATTTGGGAGGATTTGTTTACGTGACTTTCGGAAGAAGTGCGTGAATACTGTAAATAATTCTTGGTTAATGATTTATGCTAATTACTTAAATTAAATAGGAAGTAAATTGATTTAAATAAAATACCAATGGAAGTTGTAATCTTAACCTATTAAGCATTTACTCTTATGAGCTGTTATTTTAGTAATTAATTTTGTTAATTTTAATTTTGATATTACAAACAAAAATTTCGTAGTTTAAAATATGATTCATTGAATTGAAATTGGTAATTGATAAATATTAATTTATTTCCTCGTGGGAACGATATCTTTGCTTGCTAAATACTACAAACGAACGCGTATACTTGCGTGTTGAGTGCTATTAAGAAATTAGGCAACAAGTTTTTGGCGCCGTTGCAGGGGAAATTATTTTAATATTTTGTCGTTATTAATTTTGATAATGTTAATCTTAATTTAAACTTTTCTTTTTTGTTCTTCTCAGGTGTTCTTGTCTTGTGTATGCAAACTCGATCGAAGAAGCTAGAGTTGTTGCCTTATGAGAACAACTTTGAAAAATGATTTTAGAGGTTGCGTAAGTGGGTTAAAGAAATGCGAGAGGCACTACAGAAACAAGATAAAATTGCTGAAGAGGAGCAAAAGTCATTGCGGGATTATGCAATACCGCAAATTACTGAAATTTAGTCTAGTATCACGAGACCCGCCATTACTGCTACCAACTTTGAGATAAAATCGGGGACAATTCAGATGATTCAAAACTCTGTGCAATTTGAAGGGTTGTCGAATGATGATCCGAACTATCACTTGGTTAGTTTCCTAGAAATTTGTGATACGTTCAAGTACCATGGAGTGACGAAGGATGTTATAAGACTCAAATTATTTCTCTTCACCCTTAGAGATCAAGCTAAGAGTTGGCTCCATTCACTACCGCCAGGCTCAATTACTACGTGGAATGATCTAGCCCAAAAATTTCTTGCTAAGTTTTTCCCGCCTGCAAAGACAGTAATGATGCAGAATGATATCACCTCTTTCATTCAGCATGACTCAAAATTATTATATGAAGCTTGGGAAAGGTTTAAGGACTTGTTGAGAAGATGCCTACACCATGGGATTCCTAAATGGCTTCAAGTGCAGACTTTTTTTTATCACAGATTGTGTAATACAGTGAGGACAAGTATAGATGCTGCAGCAGGTGGAGCTATTATGGCCAAGAACTGTGATGAGGCATATCAGCTACTGGAGACAATGGTAGCTGATAATTATTAGTGGCCAACTACAAGAATGACTCAACCAAAGCCAGTCAGGGTTTATGAAGTAGATGCGATGACAACTTTATCAGCTTAAGTGACAGCTCAAATTTCTGCTCTTACAAAGAAGATAGATGCGTTTGGGGTACAAAATGTTCAGAGAATGGAAACAGTTTGTGAGATATGCACGGGTAACCACTCAAGTGATTAATGTACAATAAGCTCAGAATCAGTTTAGTTTGTGTCCAACTTCAATTGACAACAAGGTAGTAATGCGAATAACTACAATCTAGGATGGAGGAACCACCCGAACTTTTCTTGGAGCAATAATCAGTCACAGCCTCAAGCTCAAGCTCCAAGGCATACATACCCACCTGGATTTCAGCCACAACAACAACCCCAACAACCTGATAAGCTGTCACAAATGGAGGAATTGTTAGCAAGATTGACGAATTAGTTTGAAGCGACACCAAAGAATCAATCAGTTGTAATAAGGAATCTTAAAAATCAGATTGGGCAGATACTAAGTGCTCTAAACACTCGACCTCAAGGTTCTCTACCGAGTGATACGGAGAAGAATCCAAGAAAAGATGGCAATGAACAGTGCAAGGTAGTTACACTCAGAAGTGGAAAGGAGTTGGCTACAGATTCTGATGAGCATAAGAAAACAAGTATTGCTAAGGATGGTGAAAAAGAAGAGGGAAATTCAGAAAGCAAGTTTGAGGAAAAAGTTATTGAAAAGTAGAATCCAGTCATCCCACATGTACCGTTTCCACAAAGATTTCAAAAGCATAAGTTAGATAGACAGTTTTCAAAGTTTTTAGGCGTGTTTAAAAAGCTGCAAATCAATATTTCATTCGCAGATGCTCTAGAACAAATGCCTAGCTACGCTAAATTCATGAAGGATATTTTAGCAAGGAAGAGGAAGCTAAGGGAGTTCAAGACGGTAGATGTGACATCCTAGATTTTCAGAAATTATTAAATAAGAATTTAATAAATAAAATTCTTATTACGAGACGTTTTGAGTTTGAGTATGTGTATATATATGTGTTTCATATTACGAAATATGTGGTTTAATGTGAAGAGAATTATATATTCGTATATTTGGGAAACGAGGTTTAATAGTTAATTAAACCATTGAATGAAGTGAAGGAAATTGCTACGAAAAAGATATTTATTGAATATTAGTAAGTTGAAAATTATATTATGAAATAATATAATTTGATTGTTATGTCTTGTGGACAATAAAAATTATTATGAATTAAGTTTTATAAATAATGTGAGTAATTCACTTAATTAAAATAGTGAATTGATGTGAATATATTTGTGTATAAAGTGTTGGTGCGTATTTTAGTACGCTAATGTGATGAGAATTTTATAATTTAATTAAATAATTAAATTAGAGGATTAATGTTTTATTGAATAAAATATTTTATTTAATAAAATTATAGTTTGGCTAAATTGAATTATAATTTAGTGGGTAAGGATTTAATTAGAATTGCTAATAAGTTTAATTAGATTTATTAATATAATAAGTTTAATTAAATTAAAGTGTGACAATGTATCATATAGTAAGAGGTATATTATGAAAATAAATTAAAATGGAGATTAATTGGGTTTTAGCCAAACATGACCTAGACTTTTGATTTTCCCTAACTGCTGAGACCCTTGGTTTGTATAACTGCTAGCCAGTTATTATATACGTGATATTATCAGTTAAGTCTGAGAAGACTTAGAGTTTAGAGAGGAAGAGAGAAAATTGAGAGTTCTCTGTGAAAAATAGAAGACGATGAAACCTTTAGAATTAAAGAAGGAAGAAGAAGGAATTGGAGAAGAGCCTTAGGGAATCAAGGAGAACCAATTTTCTTCATTATCTGATTAAAGCTTTAAGAAGGATTGAATGAAGAATTCGATTGAATTTATCAATCAAGAGGTAACTATTTAATTTGTTAAGTTTTTCTTGGTAAATGCATATGAATAATTTGTAAATTGATTATGATGAATTGCTGGAATTTAGCAAGGAGATTAGTTGTTGTTGTGTGGAGGTATAAGGAGTGATTTCTAGATGAAATCTGGGTTATAAGCTATGAAAACTAAGCTAAATGGCCTAAATCCGAGTTCTGATGAATCAGAGCATGTCTGTGTCTGAACTTGAAGTGGCACGGCCGCGCCACTTCCAAGGCATAATACCAGCGCGGCCGCGCTGGTCTGCAGTCATCTCAAGATGCTTTCTTTGTAAAGCTGAACCTTTAAGCATGCATGGTTGAGTCTTCTAGGCTCTAATATGTGTCTCATATGATGATCAAGATAGCTAAGCAAGTAATGAACTATCTTAGCAAGTTTTAGCATAAGTTTTCAAATGAAAACTATACGATTTTGTAAATAAAGCTTAATGAGCCTAACTTGGTTTAAATCGCTTAATAGTCCTATGCAAATGTGAAGTGTTTAATTGTTGAAAGAGCCTAGTATGTTAAGCATTGAATAGAGTTAAAAAAAACTCAGTTCTAGCTAAAAAGGGAGTAGCGCGACCGCGCCACTCCCAGGCTTAAATGCAGCGCGGTCGCGCCGTGCTGCAGAGTTGCCAAGAAGTTTTATTTGTTAAATCAAGCTTTGGGGCATGTTTGTTTAAGTCCTATAAGAAAGAATACATGTCAAGTATGGTGTCTAGCATGTCCAAGTATAGAATGACTATGTCAAGTGAAGAGTGAATAAGAAATTTCTAAATAAAAATAAAGAATTTGCGAAAATAAAAGCAAGCTAGAATGTTGATTGAGTTATGAAAGCTAGAATGATGAATTCTATATGTTGTATGTACGAAACGACAAAGTCAATTTATGACTATGTTCGTTGAGTTAGAATGTTGATTGAGTTATGGAACTCAATTATTACTTGGTAACTAATGTACAACATGTATGATATACTAGAATTATAATATTTATGATTGTATAAACTGAGCATGTTGTTTATGTGCTACGTGATGCATGAAAACTGTTAGATTTTGCTGAGCTGTCGAGCTCATTCTTGCAAATAACCACTTTTGCAGGTTAAAGATACAAGGTAACATTATGTGCTATCCAATGACGTGGATCAAAGTGATGCATGGAGATTAAATGTTTTAGTTGAAATTTATTACCTGAATTATGTTAATATTTTGATAAATGTATTTACGTTAAGTTGTAAAGTTTGTATTAAGGTGTAAATTTTTATAATAAGTTCGACAAGATGAATCATGATATTAACATGATTCTAAGATACTCAGATGTAAAGGTTGAGAATTTTGGGATCGAGAATGATTAATAATAGAAAAGTTTGAATTATTCCGCATTTTTATTAAGTTTAACATTGAATAATGTTGTAAAGTCAGAATGAGGATGTATTGATAACGACCAATGTTGAGAGTTGAATTGTATGAGTTTTGGGGTCGTTATAGTTGGTATCAAAGCTGACAGGTTAGAAACCTTAGGTACGAGTACCTTAGGCTATAACCTTAGAGAAAAGAGGAGAAGATAAGAGAGTTTAAAGAATAATAAGTTAAGTATAATTATGGTGCAATCATATTCTTTAATGGTTGATGTATGGTATCTCGGCTAAACAATTCCTTCAGAGAGTGGAGGTTGATACAAACTAGCAACTGATCTAACTCGTTGTGCAAGACAGTGTAGACGAGATGGGAACTAGTTTGTTGGTTGTTTGTGGGAAACCACTCAGGTGCTGTACTTAACACTGTTAGAGACTCGATGTGTATCAAGTATAGAATTATGGATGCGTATGATTAAGAAGTGATTCTTTTCGTATAGGTGGATGTATGAGATGAGTTAAGTCCTAGAAACGTTACAAGAAGAAGATGCGAATGACGTGAAGTAAACTCAAATAAAATAGTGGATGATATGAATGAAGTTAGAGATTCTTAAAAGAAGAATTGATATATATATATATATATATATATATATATAAACAAGAAGATTCAAAGAAGGATCTTGAAGAGTTATGAAAGATGAGAACCAGGAGTTACCTGACTCCAATAATAAAGATGCTGTTAATAAATAGACGATATCTATAATATGAGAATGATATAATGATAAGGATAAACTCAAATAGAGTTTAGAGAATTCATGTGAGACAAGATTCTGATAAAATGATTAAGTTCAAAGAAGAACCTGAAGAGCTAAAAGAACAAGGAACACCTAAGTTGATTAATCATAAGATAACGTGATTAAAGAGAAGAATAAAGAAGATCGTAGGATGAGACGATCATAAGATAAGAAAGAATCGTAAGAAGAGTTGATGATAGAATGAGATCACGACGTGATCTGCTAAAGTTGTAAAATGTCAGAGGATCTTAAATGATTGAATAATTGTAGCATGATGCTATAAAAAGATGGTACTATGAAATAGTACGAGGTAAACTCATGAGGAATTAAGGATGATGAAATACGAGAAATTCGTATCAAGCAAAGAGTTAAGTTAAGAGCACGATGAAATTAGGTGGGATTTCAATTGAGGACTCATGTTAGTGGCTGAGTTTATGATTCCTGGTATGGGACGGGAATTTGTGCTTGATTTGAAAACTAATTAGCTTACTATATTAATATAGTGGTTGAGTTGAACAAATCCTGATATGGGACGGGATTTGTCCATGGTTTAACAATCGCTCAGCTTCCTATATTGATTAGTGGTCGAGTTGGTTCGACAACCACTTAGCTTCCTATATTGATAATCATTGAAATATTGGTGTCGCACTATCGATATACATATGACGAGAAGGTGATTCTTTTCTCATATTTATATTTGATAGTTAGAGAATATTGAAGATTTGGTGCGGTTCTTAAACCTCATACTTATGGTAGGTTCGTGACTCATAATCGTATGGTGGAACCCCTCAACGAATGGACGATTTTGGTCTGACTAGGATAAGTTCCTAAAACCATATGATTATGATAAGTTCCTGAACTTTCAAAGTGTGGTAAGTTTGATGAACTATATTGGGTATAGAAAAGTTATGCTATAGATAGCATTGATGATATTGAAGGATGATAGAATGATTGAGTAATGAAGCGATGGAGTAAAGATTGAAGTTGATGGAGGAGAATTGGATATTCTAAATCTTCTAGCTATGCTAGATTTTCGAAATTTATTGACATCGTGCTGACACTCGTAATTTCGTGTTCTCAAAAAAAAAATATCGGGTCAATGTTTGAACCAATAAGTTTTAAAATGTGCTATTATTCATATGTCTATGCTAATTGTTTCAACTAGATAAAAATGATTTGAAATTATCAAAATGTATTTTGAACGATGGAGTCATCAATGCAATTGAACCTAGTATTGGATGTGATCGAAAGATCGTCAGCCCACTATGGTATGATGTAGTATGACAAAGTCCTAAAATGACGGCATTCTCAACGTACTATTAAGACTGTACGGTATCATGACGTCATAAAAGAATTTTATTTTTCTGTTACGTTATGAAAAGATATGCCAATTGTGTTGGCTAAAAATGTTTTGACTAATGTCCGAATTGTTGTTCAAGGTCTATGCTAATTGATTCGGCTAGACAACTGTTGAAAGATGTTTATGACGTTCAAGAATTCTTTGAGATTTTATGCCAAACCAGTTTATTCTGGTGCAGAATTTGTATTAAGTCTGAGGTGAACCAACCCTGTAATGGGGGGATACGCAATAACGTTAATATGTATGTGCATAATACATAGTACGAAGGGCTGATCACCTGGAGTACGAGAAGAGATGGTCCATAGTCTTTTGACTGTTAAAGGTTACAGTAGAAATATCTGTTAACCTAGGATAAGGTTCAAGTCTTTACGACTCCTCAGCATGATATTGAAAGTTTTTGAATGAATCCTTAAATTCTTGAGTTATTCATACTGCTTCCCAATTATTGAATAATTGTGGAAGATTCCTATTCTTTTGAAAGGTAGAAGTGGAAAGGAAGATATTCCTTAAAAAGGGATAAGTTGTAGAATGCGTCATGTGGTGATGAGTAAGTAAACAAACTGCAATAAATCCAAGAATGAAATGAAATTCCAGAAAGGGAAGAGATAAATTTAGTTAATGAGGACTAATGATGAGAAATTTTTAGAAGAGAAAGATGAGAAGAATGCAATGATCTTAGAAAGATCCTTAGAGAAAGAATTTGGTGTAGAACCCAATGAATAAGTAGAGATTAATGTAGAGTCCATTTCAATAAATGAAAGGAACGAATATTAGTAAATCAAAATTTCGAAGACGAAATTCATAGAAGAAGGGGTGAATGTGATATCCCGAATATTTATGCGATGCTAAATTAGGATATTTTATGATTACAACGAGTATGTTATGCAATGATCCTTAGAGAAAGGAAGTGAATGCGTTAAAGGGTGAAAGAATATATAATACTCAAAGTGTTCCGAGTTTAAGTGAATGTGATGAAATAAAACCTATACTAAGGTAATGCGTTAAGTTATTCAACGATAATTGTGAAAGAGAATTAGTGAAAACCGAATAAGGGAGGTTTTGTTGATTCTAAGGACGGAATCCTTATAAGGAGGGAAGGATTTGACAACCTAGATTTTCAGAAATTATTAAATAAGAATATAATAAATAAAATTCTTATTACGAGACGTTTTGAGTTTGAGTATGCGTATATATATGTGTTTCATATTATGAAATATGTGGTTTGATGTGAAGAGAATTATATATTTGTATATTTGGGAAACGAGGTTTAATAGTTAATTAAACCATTGAATGAAGTGAAGGAAATTGTTACGAAAAAGATATTTATTGAATATTAGTAAGTTGAAAATTATATTATGAAATAATATAATTTGATTGTTATGTCTTGTGGACAATAAAAATTATTATGAATTAAGTTTTATAAATAATGTGAATAATTCACTTAATTAAAATAGTGAATTGATGTGAATATATTTGTGTATAAAGTGTTGGTGCATATTTTAGTATGCTAATGTGATGAGAATTTTATAATTTAATTAAATAATTAAATTAGATGATTAATGTTTTATTGAATAAAATATTTTATTTAATAAAATTATAGTTTGACTAAATTGAATTATAATTCAGTGGGTAAGGATTTAATTGGAATTACTAATAAGTTTAATTAGATTTATTAATATAATAAGTTTAATTAAATTAAAGTGTGACAATGTATCATAAAGTAAGAGGTATATTATGAAAATAAATTAAAATAAAGATTAATTGGGTTTTAGCCAAACATGGCCTAGACTTTTGATTTTCCCTAACTGCTGAGACCCTTGGTTTGTATAACTGCTAGCCAGTTATTATATACATGATCAGTTAAGTCTGAGAAGGCTTAGAGTTTAGAGAGGAAGAGAGAAAATTGAGAGTTCTCTGTGAAAAATAGAAGAAGATGAAACCTTTAGAATCAAAGAAGGAAGAAGAAGGAATTGGAGAAGAGCCTTAGAGAATTAAGGAGAACCAATTTTCTTCATTATCTGATTAAAGCTTTAAGAAGGATTGAATGAAGAATTCGATTGAATTTATCAATCAAGAGGTAACTATTTAATTTGTTAAGTTTTTCTTGGTAAATGCATATGAATAATTTATAAATTGATTATGATGAATGGTTAGAATTTAGCAAGGAGATTAGTTGTTGTTGTGTGGAGGTATAAGGAGTGATTTCTAGATGAAATATGGGTTATAAGCTATGAAAACTAAGCCAAATGGCCTAAATCCGAGTTCTGCTGAATCAAAACATGTCTGTGTCTGAACTCAAAGTGGCGCGGCCGCGCCACTTCCAAGGCATAATACCAGCGCGGTCACGCTGGTCTGCAGTCATCTCAAGATGCTTTCTTTGTAAAGCTGAACCTTTAAGCATGCATGGTTGAGTCTTCTAGGCTCTAATATGTGTCTCATATGATGATCAAGATAGCTAAGCAAGTAATGAACTATCTTAGCAAGTTTTAGCATAAGTTTTCAAATGAAAACTTTACGATTTTGTAAATAAAGCTTAATGAGCCTAACTTGGTTTAAATCGCTTAATAGTCCTGTGCAAATGTGAAGTGTTTAGTTGTTGTAAGAGCCTAGTACGTTAAGCATTGAATAGAGCTAAAAAAAACTCAGTTCTGGGCTTAAAAGGGAGTAGCGCGGCCGCGCCACTCCCAGGCTTAAATGCAGCGCGGCCGCGCCGTGCTGTAGAGTTGCCAAGAAGTTTTATTTGTTAAACCAAGCTTTGGGGCATGTTTGTTTAAGTCCTATAAGCAAGAATACATGTCAAATATGGTGTCTAGCATGTCCAAGTATAGAATGACTATGTCAAGCGAAGAGTGAATAAGAAATTTCTAAATAAAAATAAAGAGTTTACAAAAATAAAAGCAAGCTAGAATGTAAATGCAATTACATGACTTATGTGAAACTAAGTATAGAATGTATCTATGATCAGGTTTGATATGCCAAACGAAGCAAGATTACAAGTTTCAAATGCAAACGGATATGGCAAGCTTAGGAAGAATGTAGATTGTAGTTACCTTAATGGTATGACTAATTATATGTCTTGAATGTATAACTGATATTTGGTATGTGTGGTCGTACGCTATGTAAGGTTCATGAAGCGCAGGTAGCAATAGTTGTAATCAACTCGCAAGGCAAGTCTTTCAGTTTCTATTTGTTGTGTGAATTAAATGATTGATTGCTTTAAACCTATGATGCAAAAGCATGACTCTATATGTTGTATGTACGAAACGACAAAGTCAATTTATGACTATGTTCGTTGAGTTAGAATGTTGATTGAGTTATGGAACTCAATTATTACTTGGTAACTAATGTACAACATGTATGATATACTAGATTTATAATATTTATGATTGTATAAACTGAGCATGTTGTTTATGTGCTACGTGATGCATGAAAACTGTTAGATTTTGCTGAGCTGTCGAGCTCATTCTTGCAAATAACCACTTTTGCAGGTTAAAAATACAAGGTAACGTTATGTGCTATCCAATGACGTGGATCAAAGTGATGCATGAAGATTAAATGTTTTAGTTGAAATTTATTACCTGAATTATGTTAATATTTTGATAAATGTATTTACGTTAAGTTGTAAAGTTTGTATTGAGGTGTAAATTTTTATAATAAGTTCGACAAGATGAATCATGATATTAACATGATTCTAAGATACTCAGATGTAAAGGTTGAGACTTTTGGGATCGAGAATGATTTATAATAGAAAAATTTGAATTATTCCGCATTTTTATTAAGTTTAACATTGAATAGTGTTGTAAAATCAGAATGAGGAAGTATTGATAACGACCGATGTTGAGAGTTGAATTGTATGAGTTTTGGGGTCGTTACTGTAGCATCGACGGAAGAATGTAGCGCGATTCTACAAAGGAAGTTACCACCAAAGTTGAATGATCCGGGTAGCTTCACCATTTCGTGCAAAATCAGAACTCGGTTCTTTAGCCAGTGTTTGTGTGATTTGGGAGTAAGTATCAACCTTATGCCTTTATCAGTTTATCAACAGCTTATGTTAAAGGAAGCTACACTGATGAATATCACTCTATAATCGATAGATCTCTTACCTATCCAAAGGGAATAGTGGAAGACATGCTAGTAAGTTAGACAAATTTATATTCCCGGTGGACTTCATAGTTCTTGATTTCGAGGAAGATAGTAATATACCGATTATCCTTGGGTGCCCATTTTTAGCTACGGGTAGGACACTGATTGATGTACAGAAAGAAGAGTTAACAATGAGGGTCCAAGATGAAGAGGTAACCTTTAACGTGTTCAAGGCTATGAAATTTTCAAAGGAAGAGGAAGAGTGCTTCAGGGTTGAGCTGATTGAGGGAGCAATTAGGGTAGCATTTATAAAATTAGTGAACGAAGACCTTCTAGAAGCAATATTGGTAAGTGAAAACATGTTTGATGACTCAACTGTTTTAGAACTAGCTTAGATGTTAGATTCATCTCCAAAATTGACACAAGTCAAGCCAAAGTTTAAACCCTTGGACTACTTGGGAAAGCCATCAGAAAAGGTAAAATCATCATTGGAAGAACCGCCAACCTTGGAACTTAAGCCACTGCCTAACCATCTTCGGTATGCATACCTTGGTTCTTCTTCTACTCTACCAGTTATAATTTCTGCTTCACTTGATGAGGTTCAAGAAGAAAAGTTACTAAGGGTACTTAGGCAATACAAGACAGCTCTTGGGTGGACTCTTGCAGATATCAAAGGGATAAGCCCATCAATCTATATGCACAAGATTCTGCTTGAAGAGGAAGCGAAACCAATTATCGAGCAACAACGAAGACTCAACCCCATAATGAAAGAAGTGGTCAAAAAGGAAGTCATTAAATGGCTGGATGGAGGAATTATCTACCCCATCTCAGACAGCTCATGGGTGAGTCCAGTTCAATGTGTGCCAAAGAAAGGGGGGATGACAGTAGTTACAAATGAGAACAATGAATTAATCCTTATTCGAACAGTTACGGGTTGGCAGGTTTATATGGACTACAGAAAGTTAAACAAGGCCACTCATAAGGACCATTTCCCTTTACCATTTATTGATCAGATGTTGGACAGACTTGCAGGCATGAATATTATTGCCTCTTAGATGGGTACCTAGTTTACAATCAGATTGCCATAGCACCTGAGGACCAGGAGAAGACGACATTCACATGCCCATACGGTACCTTTGCCTTCAAAGAATGTATTTTAGGTTATGCAATGCACCTGCGATGTTTCAACGGTGTATGATGGCTATTTTTTTCGATATGGTCGTACAAAATCTCGAGGTATTTATGGATGACTTTTCAGTTTAGGGATTCGTTTGATTATTGCTTGGAAAACCTCACTCTTATGCTCAAACGGTGTATGGAAATAAATTTGGTTTTAAACTGAGAGAAATGGCATTTTATGGTGCAAGAGGGGATAATCTTGGGCCATAAAGTTTCAACAAAAGGAATCGAGGTAGATAAAGCAAAGATTGAAACCATTGAGATCATTCCTCCACCAACATCAGTACGGGGTATTCGAAGTTTTTTGGGACACGCAAGTTTTTATAGAAGATTTATAAAACACTTCTCCAAAATCAAAAACCTCTTTGCAATCTTTTGGAGAAGGATGTTCCATTCAACTTTGATAAAGCATGCCAAGAAGCCTTTGAAGTGTTGAAGAAGAAATTAGTTACTGCACCGGTAATCATAACACCAGATTGGGGTATCACGTTTGAATTAATGTGCGATGCTAGCGATTTTGCAGTTGGTGCAGTTCTTGGCCAACGTAAAGAGAAAATTTTTCATGCCATATACTATGCTATTAAGACGTTATCGGATGCCCAACTGAACTATACAACTACAGAGAAGGAGCTACTAGCAGTTGTTTATGCCTTTGATAAGTTTCGTTCGTATCTGATTGGGACTAAGGTGATTGTGTTAACGGACCACTCGAAAATTAAGTACCTGATAGCCAAGAAGGATGCTAAGTCGAGGTTGATTCAGTGGATATTATTGCTATAAGAGTTTGACTTGGAGATCTGGGACCAGAAAGGGATAGAAAATCAAGTTGCTGATCATTTATCACAGTTAGAGAATTCAAAATTGCACAAGGATGATAAAATAGTAATCAATGAATTTTTCCCAGATGAACAACTATTTGCAATAAGGTTGGAGACACCATGGTATGCGCATTTCGTAAATTTTATTATGGGTAAGGTGTTTCTGCTAGATTTGTCAAGTCAGCAGAAGAAGAAGTTTCTCCATGATGTAAAGCAATATTTATGGGACGAGCCATTTTTATTTAAGTACTGTGCAGATCAAATCATAAGAAGGTGTGTTCTTGAAGTTGAAATGGAGAACAGTCTACATTAATGCCATGCATCTGATTATAGTGGACATTTTGTGGGAGACAGAATGGCAGCTAAGGTGCTACAATGTGGATTCTATTGGCCGACGCTCTTTAAGGATGCCCATGTGTTCGTGTTGAAACGTGACATATGCTAAAGAGTTGGAAATATATCAAAGAGACATGAGATGCCACTCAACACAATCCTAGAGGTTGAATTGTTTGACGTGTGGGGCATCGACTTCATGGGACCTTTCCCTTCATCTTTTAGCGATTTCTATATACTACTAGCGGTGGACTACGTTTCGAAGTGGGTTGAAGCTATATTATCACCCACCAATGATGCTAAAGTTATGGTTAAGTTCATTCGTAGGAACATCTTCTCTAGATTTGGCACTCCTCGTGCAATCATTAGTGACGAGGGCACACATTTCTGCAATAAGCAGTTTTCAGCTATTCTCACTAAATATGGAGTCACTCACAAGATAACTACTGCTTACCATCCATAGACAAGTGGCCAAGCTGAGGTATCTAACCGAGAAGTGAAACGAATCCTTGAGAAGATAGTGAATCCTAGTCAGAAAGATTGGGCAAGTAAGCTAGGCGATGCCCTATGGGCATATCGTACAGCTTACAAAACACTGATAGGGATGCCACCATACAGGTTAGTATATGGGAAAGCTTTCCATCTTCCGATTGAGTTAGAACACAATGCTTATTGGGCTATCCGAAAGTTAAACTTTGATATGTCTGCTATGGGAGAAAAGCGCCTCTTACAAATGAATCAAATGGATGAATTTAGACTCCAATCATACGAGAATGCTAAGTTATATAAGGAGAAGGTCAAGAGGCGGCATGATGAGAAAATAATAGCAAGAAAGTTTGAACTAGGGCAAACAGTGTTGTTATACAACTCTAGGCTAAAACTCTTCCCAGGAAAGTTGAAATCACGTTGGTCAGGTCCATTCACTATTACCAAGGTCTTTCCTCACGGAGCTGTGGAAGTTGAAGAGTTGGATTCGAAACGTATTTTCAAACTCAACGACCAAAGGTTGAAACATTATTATGGGGGTTATATCGATCGTGAAAAGACATCTGTTAGCCTCGCTGATTAGAACAGAGCAGACAAAGTGGGGCTGGGGACGTTAAACTAAGCGCTACCTAGGAGGCAACCTAGATTTCCAATTAATTTCCTTTATTTTTAGTTCAAGTACTTTGTTTTAGTAGTATAGTTCATTTAGTTATTTAGTATTTATGTTTACCTTAGTCTAGTTTTTACATTCATTAAAAAGCTCTCTGCAAATAATTTTTGATATTAGGTTTATGGGATTGCAGGTACCAGCATGAAGGAGGCTTCAAATTGGCTAAGTCTGGCTTAAATGCCTAGGTACCCAACTTAAGCCTTGGCCAAGAGCCTAGGCGCTAACCTATAACAAGCCCAGCATGTCCAAGCACTTAAGCGCCACAACTCAAGCCATTTCAAGCACCTAGGCACTGCACCGCACCATCAAGTTCTATCCTCAAGTGCCTAAACGCTCAATCCAAGCTAAGTCCAAGCGCCTAGACGCTATACCTGTGCAGTTAAAAAAATTTAAGCCCTAATCGGGCATCACTCAAGATAAACCCAATTCAACTTCTTTTCCTTCTCCTAATACACAACAAACTCTCATCTTTTCCTAAACACAACCATGACATCTCTTCCTCCCCTGTCCAAATCAAAACCTAAAATCTAATCTCCTACCCAAAGTCAACAAGAAAGAAAACTTCATCTCATTATCTACACAACCCATCTCGAATTTCAACATCCATCAAGCACATACAGATTTGAAGTAAGAATTCCATCTTCCAAATTGATGCATCTAATGTGAATGAAACGTCATATCTTGCAATAAACAAGTAAGTTTTGCAAAGTTTCATCTTTAGTTACTTGGAATTGCTTGTATGGAGTTGAATAACTTAGTAATTTGAAGAAGTTTAGTTTACTTTGTTTGATTACCCAATTGAGTTTGTGTTGGCTCAATTGGGTTTGGGTTGTTCTAATTTATTGTTCTATTGCATTGGAGAGCATTGTGCATTGATTTGTTAACAGATTTGGACTAAAACAAGTTTGGGGGAAAGCTTCACAAACGGGTTTGTAACCTTGCATGCCAGGTGTTCGATAAATTGACACAAAGAGGTTTTTCACATATTGGGCTACTGTTTACTGATTCTTGGCCAAGGACTTGATAGAGATAGTTTGCATATGGCTCCCAAAAGGCACAGAGGGGAAAATTC
The DNA here is from genome assembly GCA_034770075.1 of Aralia elata. NCBI lineage: Eukaryota > Viridiplantae > Streptophyta > Magnoliopsida > Apiales > Araliaceae > Aralia > Aralia elata. The sequence continues at coordinate 48,109,664 of CM068386.1, read as the reverse complement.
AGGAACTTCTAGCAAGTTTGACAGAAAAGATTTATAACTCATCAAGCTTTCGATAGATATCACAAATGGTTGTCCGGGAAAACTCTAATTCCTGAACGTGGCTTGCTACCGGATGAGAGTGAAGATGGGGAAGTTGCTCAGATGATTAGAAGCCAGAAGTGGATGGCCTTTATTGCTCAACCTGAGCCAGCAATGGTAAAAATTGTAAAAGAGTTCTATGCAAACGCTAAAGAGGCCAAGGGAAATCCAGTGATGGTCCGTGGAAAATCAGTAAATGTTGGTTGAAAGGCAATCAATACTTACTACAGATTGGAAAAGATTCATGGCAATGGGTATATGGAGTATTTGCAGCAAAACTTGGATTATAGTGAGGTGATTGCAACTCTTTGTGAACCAGGGACTAAATGGAAACTGACTGACAGACAAGAAGCAGTTCACTTTCCCTCTTCAAAGCTGAGCTGATATGGAAAAGCTTGGAATGCATTTATCTGTGCTAAGTTGATGCCGTGCCAGCATATGAGCGATGTTATCAATCAGAGGGTTGTTTTGTTGTTCTGCATTGCCAAAGGAAAAACTGTAGATGCCGGGGAAGTTATCCATGAGTCTATTATGCTAGGAATTGAAGGGGGTACTTCCAGTGGGCTGCCTCACCCATATTTAGTTACAACATTGTGTCAATAGGTTGGGGTTCAGTGGGAGAACGACGAAGCATTACAGGCTCCCTTAGCTCCGATTGACCATTATGTGATGGTGCAAAACAAGATTTGGGTTGGGGGCGAATCACATCCATGGGGACTGGGATTTATCATTATTCCTTCGGAGCACGTTGAGTAGCTTGTAGAGCAGCCCTTTGAGAATCCTACTGATGTCGAGGGTTTAATGCCACCACCTGATTTGGTTGAGGATCTTCATCGGGACCTAAGGCATCATATGAGACGAATGGACTTGGTGGCCACACAAATATAACAGGGTTTTAAAAGAATGGATCGTCAGCAGTCTCGTCTTGCCTAGCGCCAAGCAGAAATTTATTCACACAACATCAATTGTAATACGACGTTGGTAGATATGTTTAGCAAAATGAATCCAGCCTCGGCTCCTTACCAGTTTCCACTACCTCCACCTCTGTCCGTTTATCCACCTCCAGACTTACCTCTGACAATGACGGTGATGAAGATGAATAAGATGATGAAGGCGAGGAGTAAAGCATTTATCAAGGAAGTCCTCAGTTCCTTATTTCTTAATGTTCACACAATGAGGACATTGCGTAAGTTAAGTTTGGGGGTGCATTATGTTTAGTAGTTGATAGTGTGAGCATATAGAGTAGGAGCATGTTTGTTAGTTTACTTATGTTTATTTATGTTACTTATGCATGTTTCATTATAGTATGCATGTTGCATGATAGTGGCAATCTGTGAGTGCATTTTAGGTTGTGTTGTGCATCTAGTTGCATGAATCAAGCAGTAAATGATATAGTTGCCTAATTTTGGCCAATGATAAGACTTGATTGATAGTTTTAACTCGAATAGGACTGAAAACTAATGCAGAGTGATGACTTAAACTGTGAAGTTAATTATGCTTGTCTAAAACTCATGTTAACAAAGAAAGCACATAATTGACTATTTGATCAATTTGATTCAAATCCTTACATAATCTGCTTCTGGTGAGAAAATTTGGGATAAAATTTGATAAAATTAGTGAAACATCTATGAAGGCAAAAATAAGCAAGAAACTAAGTTTGGGGGAATCTTGGGGTGCATATATCTTAAAAAAAATCAAAAAATTGGAAATAAAAAAAAAAGTAAAATATGAATAAATAATCAAACTTGACTAGTTTAGTTTTGTGGCCTTTGCTACTCGGGTTATTAGATCCGTAGGGGTGTCGTAACACTTGGTACCCTAAAGCCAATTGGTTTGGGAGTCATTGGTCGGAAGCTCGATACATGGGTAGCTTTGTAAAGCCTAAAGAAACTAGACATTGTACAAGTCGAGTTTAAAAGCGAGATGGAGCGTAAAACGCACTCGTGAAATAATAAAGTATGTTTTTAATAAAACTTGGTGGTACCCCTGTGCTTAGTAATTGCTTGCGTTAGTCAGATTGGTTGGGTTTACTGATGAACTTAAGTAAAACTGGAGTTTCTTTCTAATAAGTTAATTATGTGAGTGATTTGAGTTGTGATTGATTAAAATAGTTGATTTACACACACACAACACGGGTGATGACAAGTGTAATTTGGCTAATTGGTTCAAGTTGGAAACTTTGCATTGGTTGGATGTTCTAGTTGAGTATTAAATGTTTCTTTGAGGCTTGGTGTTGGACGCTATGTTATTTGGTTGTTTGATTCGTAGGTATATAGTTAGTTGCATTTGCATCATTGCATTGCTTGGGGACAAGCAATTGGTTAAGTTTGGGGGTATTTGATGAGTGAGTTTCATATCTACGAATTGGGTATTGATGAGCTTAATTTTTGCCATCTTTAAGTGTTTTTAGAATCATTTTAATTGTTTTTTGTGTTTATTTCTTGCAGGATGGAGCTGGAGGGGCATATAAGTCATTTTGGTGAAGAAAAGAATTAAAAAGCATTAAAAATGAGCTGATGGCATTTTTGTAAATCTGGGGTCTCAGTCAAGCGCTTAGGCGCTTGGAATAGTGCTAGGTTGAGCGCCTAGGCGCTCTAGCTCTACCAGAGTTGGAAAATTTTGCGGCAGGGATGGAAATTGAAGCCAATTAGGAATCTGAAAAAGGGTTTGACTAATACAAGAGGGAGAAGACTTCAGAAAAAGAAGTAACAAGAGATTACAGAGACAGAAAAAGGAGAACACCAAGGAATATTGCAAGGGTTGAAGATCAAAAAGAAGATTAGGAGCAAACCCACAGTTTCTTCTATTCCTTTCTCTAATATTTAATTTTTGTAATTATCTAGGATGTTTAAGTTTATAATTTGGATGATATTTTCCTTTCTTGCTATGAACAAATTTTCAATTAAGGTTGCAACAGAACTTGATATGTAGTTTAAATTGATGCTTTCTATTTAATGCAAGTTAGTTATCATTAAATCGTTTATTATATCTTACGCTAATTAATTAATTGTTTGACCAACAATTACTGTGATAATCTATATAAAATTGGAAAATGGAGTATAGATTTAGAATTAGATATGATAGCAAAGGTTCATATAATCTGAATAAGGTCATGTAGGATAAGAATATACCTATGTGTCTTTTGTAACTATTAGAAGAATTTATGCCTAAAAACCCTAATTCACTTGATTCACATAGAAATATAGTGAGTTAATTGATTAGGGTGTTCCTGATAATTCTGTTCCTTAGAGATCAGATTTAAGAGGATTTGTTTATGTGACTTTCGGAAGAAGTGCGTGACTACTGTAAAGAATTCTTGGTTAATGATTTATGCTAATTAATTAAATTAAATAGGAAGTAAATTGATTTAAATGAAATACCAAGGGAAGTTGTAATCTTAACCTATTAAATCTGCATTTGCTCTTGTGACCTGTTATTTTAGTAATTAATTTTGTTAATTTTAATTTTCATATTGCAAACAAAAATTTTGTAGTTTAAAATAGGATTAATTGAATTGAAATCGGTAATTGATAAATATTAATTTATTTCCTCGTGGGAATGATATCCTTACTTGCTAAATACTGCAAACGAAGGGGTATACTTGCGTGTTGAGTGCTATTAAGAAATTAGGCAACATATTACATCAGAGTGCTACCTCTCTCTCTAACCTTGAGGCAAAGAATGAGAGGTTGAGATAGATATCTAAACAGAATTTAAAGAGAGAGTCAATTCTAGTCTCTAAGATAGCGGAATTGAAAAATACAATTTCTTTGTGGAATAGATCTTCTTCGTCTATGGACTCCCAGATCATCAGTCAGAGAGCAGTCTCCGGCTGATCAGATTTGGGATTTGGGTATTCTTCCTCAGATCCGAGTGTGGATAAATTGCTGGAGATTAACAACAACAATACTTCTACTCCCCATAAAGGCATTGCATTCGTGAAATCCATAGAGGTCATTGAGCCAATTATTCCTAGCTGTCCTATCTCTGCAAATCAGATTATGGTCCCTGAGAATAATAGATCACATACTGGTCTAGGATTCGTGAAATTGTAGGGTAAGTCAAAATCTACCTTTAAGCCTCGAAGGGTCATAGAGTCAGACAAAACTAACTCTATAAACCAACCAGGCCAAAAACGTAGAGTTGACTTTCACCCTACGAAACCACAGAATCGTAAAGCAGTATGGAAGCAGAGAGAGTTTCAACCAAGAAGAAAGGTTGCTAATGGCTATCATCCAAACATGTCTTTGACGAGAAGGAATCCTCGCACACACCCACACGTGCATCATATTAAATGTTATACATGTCATGAGTATGGACATGTATTTACATTATGTTACTTCAATGATTATTATTATGCTTATTATAGACCTAAAATCAAGCAAATTTGGGTCCCCAAGGGTACTAACAAGTCAGGACCCAAGCAAGTTTGGGTACCAAAATAAAGGATAATTCTTATTGTAGGTATCAAGCTCCACTAGGTATATCTGGTATCTTGACAGTGGATGTTAAAGGCATATGACCAGCAACAAAGCTCTCCTGTCAAACTTTAAGGAAAAAGATGGTCCCGTAGTTGTCTTTATAGACAACAATTCTAAGAAGACTCGAGGATATGGCTTAATTAGCAATGGTGCAGTATCATTTAGTAAAGTAGCATACGTTAAAGGATTGAAGCACAACCTATTAAGCATCAACCAACTGTGCGACAAAGGGCATCGAGTCATCTTCGTTAACAACTAGTGTCAAGTTTGAGACCTAGAATCTAACTCATTAAAGCTGACTAGAACTAGAGAAGGCAATGTATATGTGGTTAATCTTGTGTAGCTAAGTTCAACCGAGACAACTTGCTTCTTTGCTAAAGCATCAGAAGATATTAGCTGACTGTGGTATCGAAGATTATCCCACCTGAACTTCAAAATCATATTAAAGCTTGCCGGCAAAGACCTAGTCTCAAGGCTACCAAAGCTCAACTTCATCAAGGAAAGACCTTGCAAAGCATGTCAGCTGGGAAAGCAGACTAAAAACTCATTCAAAAGTAAGGCAATTAACTCCAATGATAGGTCCCTGCAACTGTTGCACATGGATCTCTTTGGGTCTATCCTAACTGCTAGCATTGGAGGAAAAAAATACTCACTGGTAATAATAGATGACTACACCAAATTTACATGGGTATTCTTCCCAAGCTCTAAGGACGAAACTAGATTCCAACTGATCAAATTCTTCAAGCTGGTCGAGAACGAGAAGGACGAGAAAGTCAAAGCAAAAAGGAGTGATCATGGAAGATAATTTAACTTTTTTGAGGTTGATAAGTTCTGTGAAGACAATAACATTCATCATAATTTCTCAGCTCCAAGAACTCCACAACAAAATAGAGTAACTGAGAGGAAGAACAAAACTCTCATAGAGGCAGGAAAGACACTTGTAGCAGCAGTTCGTCTTCTTGAATATTTTTGGGCTGAAGCTGTCAACACTGCTTGTTACACTCAAAATAGATCATTGATTCACTCTACTTTCAAGAAAATGCCCTACAAGTTATGGAGAGGAAGGACGCTCAACATCAGTTATTTTCATGTCTTTGACTGTGCGTACTACATCCTTAATAATGAAAAGAGATACTTAACCAAATTCTAGCCCACGTTAGGCGAAGGGATATTACTTGGATACTGTATGGATAACAAAACCTATAGAGTGTTCAATAAGAAATCGTTGAACATTGAAGTCTCTATTCATGTCATCTTTGATGAATTTGACTTAGGAGAACCAAGGAAAGTTGTATCATTCGATGAGATCGTAGAGCAGGAGAACCCTACGATCAAAATTTTTGAAGATGTAGAGCCAGACCAGACGATCGTAGAGCCAGAAAATGAGATCGTATAGTCTTTTGTTCTAGAGATGGAGACTCTACGAATTGAAGAAGTTGTTGGTCATGAACCAGATCTTGAAAAACTCAGACAAGAAGGCACAATGGCAGATGTTCCAACTGGAAGCAAATGTACAAAAGATCACAGCTAAGACCTGATCATTGGGGATCCCAATGCAAGGATCGGGATAAGGTCAGCTACTCAAAACGAATGCTTCTTCCTAAATTTTCTTCCTCAGATGGGGCCTAAAAAGATCGAAGAAGCTTTGGAAGATTCAAGCTGGATCGAAGCAATATAAGAAGAGCTAAACCAGTTTGAAAGAAGTAAAGTTTGGAGACTAGTCCTAAGACCAAAAGATCATCCAGTCGTCGACACTAAATGGGTATTAAAAAATATGATGGATGAAGATGGGGTGATCACAAGGAACAAGGCAAGGCTGGTGGCTAAGGGTTAATCGCAGGAAGAAGGGATCGACTATGATTAGACCTTTGCTTCTTTTGCTAGATTGGAAGCCATCAGAATGTTCATAACATATGTTACTCATATGAAATTCAAAGTCTTCCAAATGGATGTCAAAAGTGGATTTCTAAATGGAAAACTTCAAGAAGAGGTTTATGTAGAACAACCTCCAAGTTTTGTCAATATGAACCTTTCTAATTATGTTTATAAATTAGATAAAGTTCTTTATGGTTTAAAGCAAGCACCTAAGGCATGGTATGAAACACTACCTAATTTTTGTATTAAAAAGGATTAACTAGAGGTAGGGTACACACCACATTATTCCTTAGGAAGCACAAAGATAAAACTATATTAGTACAAATTTATGTAGATGACATTTTTTTGTCACACCCCCAAATTCAGGTACTAATACCTCGAATCTGGTGCTCACGATAAAGTACATACATGCATGTAATGACCGTGAATTCTGGATAGCCTTGTAATTCGAGCTTATGAATATTGATGCATATTATTTAAATAAATTTTATGAGTAAAATTTTTATGTGATTAAATAAATATGTAAATGTGTTATATAAATACATATATTTATTTTTATATGATGAGATGTATATTTATAGTTGGTTTAAACTAGTTTAATTGTTTGAACTTACTAAAGAAGCTAACGCTTCAAATTAAGTGGTTAAAATTTGAATTTGAGTTCGGATTAGAATTTGGAGAAATGGACTGCGGATTTAAATCTGGAGCGTCCAAATTAGTCAGGATAGACCCTAAACACATTTTAGTCGGGGTTGACTTTTTAGTCAAAACTCAACCGATTGACTTTTTCGGTAAAAAGTTAAACACGAATTTCAGAGACGAATTTGACGAAATGGATATTCCCATGACAATGAGAATGTCGATTTAGTGGGAATCGACTGTCTTCACGAAAAAGTGGAATTTTGAATGTAAAAATGGTAAAATGGGCCATCAAATGGATAAATGGGAATTAAATGTGAGTAATCAACCAAGGTAGACCCCATGAGACAACTGATATGATTTTGATTGGTGGAACAAATCAGCAAACAAGCAAAGGAAGAAGAAGACCAACAGATGGAATGAAGAGAAAAGGAAAAATAAACTCAAAAACTCCTTAACTTCCAAATCCTTTCATCTTCTTCTTACCAAATCATCTAATGAAGAATATGAAGAGTTAGGGGAAGATCAAAGGTCATCTAACAATCTTCTACATATACTCCTTTCCTAAACTCATGCCCAATTTTGCAAAATCATATTTTTTGAATGAAAAATTGAGTGAGAGTGAGAGAGAGTGCTGAAGATTCAAGGAGCGGGTGGAGAAGAAGAGCTACAAGGGAGAAGAGAACAAGGAAGAGAAAGACTTAGGTACACTTCATCTTTCCAAGCCATTTAAACTATTTCCTTCTCTTGAATCAAGTTCAATCCATTTGCTAGGAGAGGAAGGAAACAATCTGCAGAACACAAAGAAGAAAGAAGAAGAAGTTCTAGAGAGGGAGAGAGAGGTGGTGCACGGGTGGAGAAGAGAAGGAAGCCAAAGCAAAGAACAAGAGCTCAAGCAAGCCCTAGCAAATCTTTTTAATCATCTGGGAAGGATTTACAAAGGTAAACAATCAATCAAATCCATTCCATTCGATTTCTTGTTAAGTTTTTCAAGTTTTCTTAGTTTTGAGCTCTTAAGCTTGTGGGTCAGATTTATGGCGATTCTTGTTGTTTTTGTTTGTGTTGGATGTTTGTAAATATTGTTAAGAGACCTAATAAGCCATTAATAATATTAAATTGGAACCAAAAACACAAGAATAATCCGTACCGATGCTTAAAGGATGAAGAACATGAAGAACAATGGACTTTAGACTTGAACATGGACTGTTGGACGATTTAGAGGACTTTATAGCTATGATTTCATGTTTTTTTAATTCATTTGTTGTTATGATGTTGTACCTCCATGGGTTATGAGTTTAACCTAGTTGGAATGGAGTAAAAAGGGATTAAAACAAAGATTTGGTGGTGGTTTTAGTGAAGAACACTTAGAACATTCAAAACAGAGTATGAACTTAGTACTTTGGCCTAAGATTTGGCTATGTTAATGTTAATGGATAGCTCTAAATTTTTGATATGTTGTAGCTCTATGTCTTAGGAATCCATAGATTCCAGAACAGACCAATTTGAACGTCAAGAGAAGAAGTTATGAGGATTGGAGTAAAGGAGGGTCAAAATCGTGATGTCTGGCAAGGGCCATCAGGCCACCCACGCGCCCGCACCAATTTCCCGTGTGCCCGCCCGGGCACGCTGCCGCATGTCGTGCGCCTGGTGCCACCCGCCCGCGTGTGCGCTGCCCGACTCAGCTTCGACGTCCGTTGGAAAAATGGCCATAACTTTCTCGTACGGACTCGGATTTGGGCGATTCAAGATGATTTGGAAAGCTTAGAGATAGACCTACAACTTTCATTAATTAGAATTGAAAATTTCTAACTGGAGCAATTTTGAAATTGACCGTTGTTAGGGCTGTTGTGCAAACGGAAGGCATTGGTCATGTGCGTGTGCAATGTATAATGCTTCCGACAATAAAAGACATTGTTCTAAGTTCTAAAACATGAATCTTATGAATTATAATGATACTTAGGATTAGCCAATGAGTATTAGATAAATCGAAGGGGCGTGTTAGGCGTACGCAATTGCGTGTCGCTTGGGCGTTCGAATAGGCAAGTTTGGCGTACCGACGTACAAGCGTCGTAACGCCGTAACTAGTGGGCATAACCTTGTTTAATAGTTTGTTTCTAATATGAATGGGACATTATAGAGTAGCATAAACTAATATTTAGTATCCATTATGTCACTAATTGTTAGGATATTAAGGAGCGTGTGTTGAAATATTGTAGCAGACGCACCAGGCAAGTTTCCTAACACTTGTCTAACCCTTGTGTTGGGCAAGTTTTCTTATCCTAACTCAATGTAATATTGGGCAGGTTTTCTCAACCGTACAACTTTTGTTTATTGTGCGAGTTATTTATTGATTGAGCAATCATTTTATATTATTGCAAGTTCCTTACTCAACTATTTTTATTTGAGCAAGTTTCCTATCTTATACAAATGTTGTATATTATTGCAAGTTTCATGACTCAAATCAAGTTATTACTTTCAAATTATATTAGTGGATTGATTATTGTCAATTACTCCACATCAAGGATAAATTATTGATATTCGCAGCTTATACATTTAAATTCATTATCTGTTATTAGACTGTGAAACGTTAAGTTCTTCATTCATGAACTATTCAAGGAAATAGTCTACGCCATTTATTTCGGCTAGACATGTACAAGTTATTATTTTAAAAGCTATCCAAACCGATGGTTGGTATGGATTCTTGGACTGAGAGAGCAACCCTTATTAGGGGATTTTAATGTGTCGGTTATTCGATGCAGTCAGAGTTAAATGTTATGCATATATATAGGGTACTAGAGGCTGATCCCCTCAAGTACTACTGACAGGCCAGGCGTTTAAAAGGGTTAGTTAAATGACTGATCCTTTGGCCAAAAGTTCATGGTCTATTGGACCACTCAGCAGTAAATAGTCAATATTTATTGTTTCATTTGAACTTTGATTATATTGTTAGTTATTTCTTCAATGTTCTTAAATTGTTGAACTATGCGATTATTATTCTCATTCATTCATGATATATCTTCTTTATTCATTTTAAATTTGCTGAGCAAAGTAGTTGCTCACCCTTGCTATATCATGAACCTATTGCAGTTAAGTCGGAGAGTTCCAAAGTGGACAAAGGCAAATGAAAGCTTAAGGAATAGTTATATGTACTATCCCATTTTCTAATCGTGGAATCGTTTTGTATTATTATTGCATTCCGTGATGTATTTAAATAAGGTTATAGACCTTGGGACCATAGTAAACCTTTTGTAATGAACAACATATGTTTATTTATTCTACATTAGTTGATTTATGTTGTTTAGAGGTGTATGAATGTACTTTATCATGAGCACCAAATTCGAGGTATTGGTACTTGAATTTGGGGGTGTCACAGATTGGTATCAAAGTTGTAGGTTATAAACTTTAGGAATACGAAACCTAGGTTATAACCTTAGTATTAAACTCGTATTGAGTAGGCTAGGTGATGGATCGATGAGATTCATTTGATGGTGATGTCTGGAGGTGGATTGTGGAAATCCATCGTGTCGAGTTGTGCATGATAAAATATTATTTTCATTTTATCAATGAATATATTTTATTTTGACACTGACATCTTGCTGTCTGTTTGTTCCTGTCTGTGGCTGTAGGATGTCTGAGATAGGAGAGTCCAGTCATGTTGGAGAGGTGGAGTTCACAGACATTCATGTGGACACAAGGCATTTAGTGGAGGTGCAGCTGAGTGAGCCAGTGATGATGGACACTAGGGATGAGTCTGAGGCCGAGTATGGTTCTGAGGAGGAGCTAGTTACTTGAGGAGTGCTGAGGCTATTAAGTGATGAGGCCGAGGATAAGGACCCCGAGGAGGATCTAGTGACGGAGGATAATAAGCCACCGGAGTATGCAGATGGCATAGGCACTACTGCTAGTGACATCATCGAAGAGTTGACAAATAGGAATGAGGAGCTCGAGAATCGAGTAGCCCACTTAGAGGAGCAGAACCAGGATCACCAAGATCGAGAGGAACAGTACAGATCATTAGCGTATCAGACTTTGGGGGAAAAGACTGAGTTAACCCAAAAGCTGCAGGAAAAGGACTAGAGGATTGCCGAGCTAGAGGTAGAGGTTCAAGGTTGGCGTGGGGCTTCTGTTCAGCTTGGTGTGATGGTTTATGACCTCTTAGAGAGGAATGTGGTGTTAGTAGGATCTAGAGTGGGTAGAGGATCAAATGGAGACTACTCGTCTAGAGCGAGATGAGGCTATAGAGTAGTTGGCAGCCCTGACTGCAGAGATTGATTCCCTCAGGTTAGGCTTGACCACTTCCATTGGCAGGCTGAGGGACAAGGTGAGGAGGTACCCCAGGGATGAGGGGAGCAGCAGGCATGTGATTAGGCACTGAGTGGTCGATAGGCTGGCTCGACGAGAGCTCAGGGTAACAATTCGCCGCAACAGGCGGTAATGTGTTATTTTTAGCATTATGTTTGCAGTAGGTACCACTTTTGTTATAATAGGGGCATATTTGTGTTGTAAATCCCTATGCTTGTAGCATGCATGGGATAATAGTTGAACCCTGAATTTTGTTTCTGATAGAGAGGTGGAAGGTTATTATTCTCCACTTTTATTTGTTAGGGGATAGTTAATGGTTGGCATGCTATGTCATTTAGCGTTTATAGAAGTATGCCACATGTTGAGTCTGGTTGTATTAAAACATTGGTGTATGATTATAAATGCAGTTGTTTTACTTAAATCAAATGTGTATGATAGATGCTTTTACTTTCAATTATTGACTTAAATGACTTTCTGCATATGGCATAAATCTAGTAGTAAAAGTCGATGGTTTTCTTTTATTAGATCATGCCTCCAAGAAGACAGCCATGAAACCAAAGGGTTGAGGAATCGGTTAATAACACTCAGGGTCATCTAGACCCAATAAGAGCGGTTGCTGAGTTGCTGGCAGAAGCTATGCAAAATAGACCCCCACCTATTAGAGAACAGCCAGAGCGGCAGCCTGCGTAGCATTTGGCTAGTTTCAAGGATTTTAAGCTAGTAGGACCTCCCGAGTTTAAGGGAACACTAGACCCGATTGAAGCCTAAATCTGGATCGAAGAAATAGAAAAATTGTTCCAGGTTGCAAGGGTGGCCGAAGAACAGAAGACAGGATTTGCCACCTTTATGATGAAAGGTGAAGCTAACTATTGGTGGAAGGCCAACAAAGGACGTGCTGGAGATGGTGTGATACCATGGGAACGTTTCAAGGAGCTATTCTTCGAGAACTACTTCCCAGAGAGTATGTAGCAGAACATGGAGGTGAAGTTTCTGGAGCTCAAGTAGGGGAACATGTCAATCACGTAGTATGCGACTAAATTTAATGAGTTAGCCATATTTGCACCTCACCAAGTAGACACTGAAGCCAAAAAGGCGAGGAGATTTAAATTAGGCCTGAAGCCGTGGGTGTACAGTAGGGTGGCAGTTCTAAGGATCGACACATTTTCTACGCTGTTGGAAAGGGCCATCATCGCCGAAGGAGGCAACGAGGCTCTAGCAAAGTTCAATCAAGACAAAAAGAAGGGTCACGAAGGAAGCAAGGGAGGAAGCAGCGGGGGAAGTAACCAGAATAAAAGGAAATGGAGTGATAGCCAATCTTTTGGTGGCAACAAGTTTGGAGGAGAGGTTAAGAAGGGTAATAAGTGCAATAATTGTGGAAAGAATCACTCTGGATAGTGCATGAAAGGAAAAGGAGTTTGTTTCAACTGTGGGCAACAGGGGCACTTTGCTCCCTAGTGCCTAAAGGGAAAGAAAACGGGATGCTTCTCATATGGCGCATCAGACCATCAAATCAAGGATTGCTTGAAAAGTAAGGGGGATACAACAAGTGGCAACAGGAACAACAATAATAGCAACAACAACAACAACAAGCTGAGCATTGGAGGGCCAGCTAGTCAAACAAACAAACCAACGGCACGCACTTTCAATATGACAGTGTAGGATGCAGTGGGGTCGAAGGACGTAGTGTCAGGTATTATTTTGATTAATAATATCAATGCATATGTATTATTTGATTCGGGTGGTACCTGTTCGTTTGTGTCGGATGAATTTGCTAAACGGTTAAATTTACCTCGTGAGAAATTAGAGAATCCTATGAATGTGGAAGTAGCTAATAAAAAAGTTATTCCTGTGGAATTCATTCATAGGAATTTTTGTGCTGAGATAAACGAGTATAAACTGAGCGTAGATTTAATTCCGATACGACTAGGAGAATTTGATGTAATTCTTAGGATGGATTGGTTAGCTAGTCACGGGGCTGTGATTGACTGTTAGAAGAAATGTATACACCTGAAGACTCTGAATAAGTCAAAGGTCGTATTCTATGGTAGTAAATCACCGAGACAATCATGTTGTCTGATGATGATACAAGCGAAGAAATTGCTAAAGAAAGGTTGCATATGCTATCTGGCTCATGTGATTGATACCCGAAGAGAAGGGGATGAGCTGGGTCAGATACCTATCGTAAGGGAATTTCCAGATGTTTTCTCATATGAGTTACCGGGTTTACCATCGGATAGAGAGGTCGAGTTTGTAATCGATTTGGTACCGGGAACCGCATCGATATCGAAGACACCATACAGGATAGCACCAGTGGAGATGAAAGAATTGATGGTTTAACTATAGGAGTTTCTAGATAAGGGGTATATTCATCCGAGTGTATCTACATAGAGAGCGCCAGTACTATTTGTAAAGAAGAAAGACGGATCGCTTAAGCTTTGCATTGACAATCGGGAGTTGAACAAAGTCACGATTAAGAGCAAGTACCCGTTGCCCAGGATTGATGATTTGTTCGATCAATTGAAGGGAGAAAAATACTTTTCGAAGATTGACTTGAGGACAGGATATCACCAACTAAAGGTGAGACAGGAGGATATTCCAAAGATAGCATTCAGAACTCGATATGGACACTTTGAGTTTTTGGTAATGTCGTTTGGGCTGACGAACGCACCAGCAGCATTTATGGACATGATGAACAGAGTGTTCAAGCAATACCTAGATAAATTTGTTATCATTTTCATAGATGACATCCTAGTCTACTCGAAGACGGAGGAGGAACACGTTGAACATTTGAGGATAGCCCTGGAAACGGTGAGAAGAGAGAAGTTATATGCAAAGTTTTCCAAGTGTGAATTTTGGCTACAAAGGGTGCAGTTTTTGGGGCACGTAATTGACAAGGATGGTGTATCGGTAGATCCTGCGAAGGTAGAAGCAGTAATAAACTGGGAACAACCAAAGACGCCAATAGAAGTCCAAAGTTTCTTGGGATTGGTATGTTACTATTGGAGATTTATTCGAAACTTTTTGAAGATAGCGACGCCGTTGACAATTTTGACAAGAAAGACTGTGAAGTTTGTATGGACGGATAAGTGCGAAGGGAGTTTCTTGGAGTTGAAGAAGAAACTTAGTGAAGCACCTGTGTTATCACTACCAGATGATATAGGGGGGTTTGTGGTGTATAATGATGCATCACACAAAGGCCTTGGGTGCGTATTAATGCAGCATGGGAAGGTCATTGCGTATGTATCACGACAACTAAAGGACTATGAGAAGGGATATCCGACTCATGACCTGGAACTAGCGGCAGTGGTGTTAGCTCTGAAGATTTGGAGGCACTATCTATATGGAGAGAAGTGTGAGATATACACAGACCACAAAAGTCTGAAGTATATCTTCACTCAGAAGGAACTAAACATGAGGCAGAGGCGATGGCTGGAGTTGATCAAGGACTACGATTGTGAGATTCAATACCATCTCGATAAGGCCAACGTGGTAGCTGATGCTTTAAGTAGGAAGGGCAGAGATAAGTTGATGATGCTGACAGCTCAAGGCGAACTGATAAAGGATATGGAAAGACTAGAGTTGGAAGTCAAGTATCCGACAAATGCAGACGAGAAACTGTTCGCAGTGGAGGCAAGTCCGACTTTATTAGACAAGATAAAGGAGGCTCAAGGAAAGGATAATGAATGTGTTGCCATAAAGGAGCGACTCTCAGAAGGAGAGGAATTGAAGTACAAGTCTGATAGCACGGGATTGCTAAGGTTCGAATGGAGGATCTGGA
The DNA here is from genome assembly GCA_034770075.1 of Aralia elata. Taxonomy (NCBI): domain Eukaryota; kingdom Viridiplantae; phylum Streptophyta; class Magnoliopsida; order Apiales; family Araliaceae; genus Aralia; species Aralia elata. Next base: position 48,094,511 of record CM068386.1, on the reverse strand, counting down.
TATCAATGGTTCTGGAGTTGAAGGAAGAGATTTTGCAAGAAGCTCATTCTATAAGGTATTCGATACACCCTGGTAGTACCAAGATGTATTAGGATTTGCGCCAACACTTCTCGTGACCGTATATGAAGAGGGAGGTCGCGGAATGTGTTGGGCGATGTTTGACATGTCAGAAGGTAAAAGCAGAACATCAAAAATCAAGTGGACTGTTACAACCGTCGGAGATTCCAGAGTGGAAGTGGGAGCATATCATGATGGACTTCATGACGGGGCTTCAACCAACTCAGAAGGGTTACGACGTGATCTGGGTGATCGTGGATCGTTTAACTAAATCTGCACATTTTCTATCGATCAAGATAAGGTACAATCTGGAGCAGCTAGCGAAGTTATATGTGAAAGAGATTGTGCCACGACATGGAGTTTCGATATCTATTGTATCTGATAGAGATCCGTGTTTCACGTCGAATTTCTAGAAGAGCTTGCAAGAGAAGTTGGGAACCCAGTTGAGGTTGAGTACGACATATCATCCTCAAACGGATTGCAAAGCGAACGAACGATACAAACGCTTGAGGACATGCTTAGAGCATGTGTGATGGATTTTAAAGGCAGCTGGGATGATCACCTAGCATTGTTGGAGTTTGCCTATAATAACAGTTATCATGTGAGTATTGACATGCTGCCATACGAAGCATTAAACGGAAGGAAGTGCCGAACACCTCTGTGTTGGGACGAAGTCGGTGAACAAAGACTGTTGGGACCTGAATTGGTACAGCAGACTATGGATGTAGTCAAAGTGATAAGAGCTCGATTGGTAGCAACTCAGGACCGACAGAAGAAATGCGCCGATTTGCATCATCAGAAGTTAGATTTTAAAGTTGGCAGCTTTGTGTTTTTGAAGGTATCTCCCTAGAAAGGGAAGATTAGATTTGGAAAGAATGGGAAATTGAGTCCCAGGTTCGTAAGACCTTTTGTAGTTTTAAAGAAGGTAGGTGAAGTGGCGTACGAGGTAGCTTTACCTCCTGAACTTGAGCACATTCACAATGTGTTTCACATTTCTGTGTTGCGGCCATATAAACCCGAATACAAGCATGTGATATCCTATGGACCAATTCAAGTTAAGAAAGACTTGTCATATGAAGTGATTCTTGTCCAAATATTAGATAGGAAGGAGTAGACATTAAGAAATAAGGTCATCCATTCGGTCAAAGTACTTTGGAGGAACCACGCAGCTAAACAAGCCACGTGGGAGCTAGAAGAAAAGATGACGAAAAATTATCTGCATCTTTTTGGGTGAACCCATGTTTAGTTCTCCTTACCTAGGTTGTAATTCTGGGAACAAAATTCTTATAAGGGGGGAGGATGTAACGACCGTGAATTCTGGATAGTCTTGTAATTCGAGCTTATGAATATTGATGCATATTACTTAAATAAATTTTATGAGTAATATTTTTATTTGATTAAATAACTATGTATATGTGTTATATGTATACATATATTTATTTTTATATGATGAGATGTATATTTATAGTTGGTTTAAACTAGTTTAATTGTTTGAGCTTACTAAAGAAGCTAACGCTTCAAATTAAATGGTTAAAACTCGAATTTGAGTTCGAATTAGAATTTAGAGAAACGGACTACAGATTTAAATCCGAAACGTCCAAATTATTCAAGATAGACCCTAAACACATTTTGTGTCGGGGTTGACTTTTTGGTCAAAAGTCAACCAGTTGACTTTTTCGGTAAAAAGTCAAACACGAATTTCAGAGATGAATTTGACGAAACAGATATTCTCATGATAATGAGAACGTCGATTTTAGTAGGAATCGACTGTCTTCATGAAAAAGTTGAATTTCGAATGTAAAAATGGTAAAATGGGCCATTAAATGGATAAATAGGTATTAAATGGGAATAATCAGCCAAGGTAGATCCCATTAGACAACTGTTATGATTTTGATTGGTGGAACAAATCAGCAAACAAGCAAAGGGAGAAGAAGACCAACAGATGGAATGAAGAGAAAAGGAAAAATAAACTCAAAAACTCCTTAACTTCCAAATCCTTGCATCTTCTTCTTACCAAATCATCTAATGAAGAATATGAAGAGTTGGGGGAAGATCAAAGGTCATCTAACAATCTTCTACATATACTCCTTTCCTAAACTCATGCCAAATTTTGCAAAATCATATTTTTCGAATGAAAAATTGAGTGAGAGTGAGAGAGATTGCTGATGATTCAAGGAGCGGGTGGAGAAGAAGAGCTACAAGGGAGAAGAGAAGAAGGAAGAGAAAGACTTAGGTACACTTCATCTTTCCAAGCCATTCAATCCGTTTCCTCTGTTGAATCAAGCTCAGTCCATTTGCTAGGAGAGGAAGGAAACAATCTGCAGAACACAAAGAAGAAAGAAGAAGAAGTTCTAGAGAGGGAGAGAGAGGTGGTGCACGGGTGAAGAAGAGAAGGAAGCCAAAGCAAAGAACAAGAGCTTAAGCAAGCCCTAGCCAATCTTTTTAATCATCTAGGAAGGATTTACAGAGATAAACAATCAATCAAATCCATTCCATTCGATTTCTTGTTAAGTTTTTCAAGTTTTCTTAGTTTTGAACTCTTAAGCTTGTGGGTCGGATTTATGGCGATTCTTGTAGTTTTTGTTTATGTTGGATGTTTGTAAATATTGTTAATAGACCTTATAAGCCATTAATAACATTAAAGTGGAATGAAAAACACAAGAATAATCCGTACCTATGCTTAAAGGATGAAGAACATGAAGAACAATGGACTTTGGACATGAACTGTTGGATGATTTAGAGGGCTTTGTAGCTATGATTTCATGCTTGTTTAATTCATTTATTGTTATGATGTTGTACCTCCATGGGTTATGAGTTTAACCCAGATGGAATGGAGTAAAAAGGGATTAAAACAAAGATTTGGTGGTGGTTTTAGTGAAGAACACTTAGAACATTCAAAACAGAGTATGAACTTAGTACTTTGGCCTAAGATTTGGCCATGTTAATATTAATGGATAGCTCTGAATTTTTGATATGTTGTAGCTCTATGTCTTAGGAGTCCATAGATTCCGAAACGGACCAATTTGGACTTCAAGAGAAGAAGTTATGAGGATTGGAGTAAAGGAGGGTCAAAATCGTGATGTCTGGCAAGGGCCATCAGGCCACCCGCGCGCCCGCACCAAGGCCCCGCGTGCCCGCCCGCGCGCTGCCGCGTGCACCTGGTGCCACCCGCCCGCGTGTGCACTGCCCGACTCAACTTCGATGTCCGTTGGGAAAATGGCCATAACTTTCTCGACTCAACTTCGACGTCCGTTTTCATTAATTAGAATTGAAATTTTCTAATTGGAGCAATTTTGAAATTGACCGTTGTTAGGGCTGTTGTGCAAATGGAAGGCGTCGGTCATGCGTGTGTGCAATGTATAATGCTTCCGACAATAAAAGACATTGTTCTAAGTCCTAAAAGATGAATGTTATGAATTATAAAGATACTTAAGATTAGCCAATGAGTATTAGATAAATCGAAGGGGCGTGCTAGGCGTACGCAATTGCGTGTCGCTTGGGCGTTCGAATAGGCAAGTTTGGCGTACCGACGTACAAGCGTCGTAACGCCGTAACTGGTGGGCATAACCTTGTTTAATAGTTTGTTTCTCATATGAATGGGACATTATAGAGTAGCATAAACCAATATTTGGTATCCATTATGTTACTAATTGTTAGGATATTAAGGAGCGTGTGTTGTAATATTATAGTAGACGCACCAGGAAAGTTTCCTAACACTTGTCTAACCCTTGTGTTGGGCAATTTCTTATCCTAACTCAATGTAATATTGCGCAGGTTTTCTCAACCGTACAACTTTTGTTTATTGTGCGAATTATTTATTGATTGAGCAATTATTCTATATTATTGCAAGTTCCTTACTCAACTATTTTTATTTGAGCAAGTTTCCAATCTTATAAAAATGTTGTATAATATTGCAAGTTTAATGACTCAAATCGAGTTATTACTTTCAAATTATATTAGTGGATTGATTATTGTCAATTACTCCACATCAAGGATAAATTGTTGATATTCGTAACTTATGCATTTGAATTCATTATCTGTTATTGGACTGTGAAACGTTAAGTTCTTCATTTATAAACTGTTCAAGGAAATAGTCTACGCCATTTGTTTCGGCTAGACATGTATAGGTTATTATTTTAAAAACTATCCAAACTGATTGTTGGATGGATTCTTGGACTGAGAGAGCAACCCTTATTGGGACCATAGTAAACCTTTTGTAATGAACAACATATGTTTATTTATTTCGTACTAGTTAATTTATGATGTTTAGACGTGTATGGATGTACTTTATCGTGAGCACCAAAATTGAGGTATTGGTACCTGAATTTGGGGGTGTCACAATACACCTCTAAACAACATAAATCAACTAATGCAGAAATAAATAAACATATGTTGTTCAATACATATGGTTTACTACGGTCCCAAGGTCTATGACCTTAAATAAATACATCGCAGAATACAATAATAATATAAAATGATTCCACGATTACATAACGGGATAGTACATATAACTACTCCTTAAGCTTTTCTTTGCCTTTGTCCGCTTTGGAACTCCCCGGCTTAACTGCAATAGGTTCATGATATAGCAAGGGTGAGCAACTACTTTGCTCAGCAAGTTTAAAATGAATAAAGAGGATATATCATGAATAAATGAGAATAATAATTGCATAGTTCAACAATTTAAGAACATTAAAGAAATAGCTGACAATATAATCAAAGTTCAAATAAAACAATGAATATTGATTATTTACTACTCAGTGGTCCAATAGACCATGAACTTTTTGGCCAAAGGATCAGTCATTCAACTAACCCTTTTAAACGCCTGGCCCGTCAGTAGTACTCGAGGGGATCAGCCTCTCGTACCCTATGTATATGCATAACATTTAACTCTGACTGCATCAAATAACCGGCACATTAAAATCCCCTAAATAAGGGTTGCTCCCTCAATCCAAGAATCCATACTAACAACCAGTTTGGATAGCTTTTAAAATAATAACCTGTACAATGTCTATCCGAAACAAATATCGTAGACTATTTCCTTAAACAGTTCGTGAATGAAGAACTTAAATGTTTCACAGTCCAGCAACAGATAATGAATTCAAATGCACAAGGTGCGAATATCAATAATTATCCTGATGTGGGTAATTTGCAATAATTAATCCACTAATATAATTTGAAAGTATTAACTCGATCTGAGTCATGGAACTTGCAATAATATACAACACTGGTATAAGATAGAAAACTTGCTCAAATAAAAATAGTTGAGTAAGGAACTTGCAATAATATAGAATGATTGCTTAATCAATAAATAACTCGCACAATAAACAAAAGTTGTATGGTTGAGAAAACCAGCCCAATATTAAATCGAGCTAGGGTAAGGAAACTTGCCCAACACAAGGGTTAGACAAACGTTAGAAAACTTGCCTAATATATACCTGTTTGCACGAAATAAAAATAGTGCATAAGGTTTAGAAACTTGCCTGATGCATTACTACAATATTACAACACACGCTCCTTAATATCCTATACATGTAAATACATATTCATATAACAATTAGTCATATAAGAATTACGTTCAAAACAGACGTTGCATCATTAAAACACATTGATTGCCAAACGTAAGTTGCATCCAGGTTACTCAATTTACACTTTAATACAATACCAATTTGGTTGACACTTAATATACATTTAAGCAATTAAGGTTAAGGTTTAACAAGGTATAAATAACTAACTTGTTCAATTATTTAGTACAAAAATATAAGTTTTGGACTCTTTGAAAAGAATTCATTAGGTCCGACCCAACCTGACCCGGCCTGACTGACCCGACCCGGTCCAGACACGGAGCTGACGCTGCGGCGTGAGGCTCATTGCTAGAGCTCACGCTGCGGCGTGAGTCCCGTGTTTTGTCTCTACCGCGTGGCGTCGCTGCGGCGTGAAGCTTAGTATTAGAAGTCACGCTGTAGTGTGAGCTTCGTTTCCCGTCTTTTCCCACGTGGCGCTGCGACGCCAAGCTTAGTGCTTGGAAGCGTCACTACGGCTTGAGCTCCGTTCATTTCCCTATTTTTCCTCTCGCTGCGGCGACGGCTGCAAGGCTTATGAATGACGCTGCGACGTCATTCAGTAGCCGGATTCTAGGTTTATTCCCAGTTCTAGACTCCGACCTCCGGCCACTCTCACCTTCATATCTCTTCCTACATATGTTCAAATTGGTCCATTTCAGACTCTATGGACTCCTAATTCATGGGGCTACAACATATCAAAAATGTAGAAGCACCCATAAACATTAACAAGTCCAAATCTTTGATCAAAGTACAAAGTTATGCTCTGTTTTTTGAGTTCTTGACAAGTTTTACTAAAATCATTACTACGAGCTCGTTTTAACTCCTTCTTACTCCATTCCAACTGGGTTAGCTTTGTAACCCATGGAACTACAATACCATAACAATAACTAAAATTAACAAACACGAAATCATAGCTTCACAGTCCTCTAAAATGGTCTGAACGTCCAAAGTCCATGTTTTGTCCATTGTTCTTGCTCCATTAGGCCAAGGTAAAGATTTCTTGTGATTTTGTTCCACTTTGATGTTATTAATAGCTTACATAACCTTTTAACAACATTTACAAATAATCATAACAAACAAAAATAACAAGAATCGCCATAAATCTAACCCACAAGCTTAAGAGCTCAAAACTAAGAAAAACTTGAAAAACTTAACAAGAAATCGAATGGAATGGATTTGATTGTTTGTTTATCTCTGTAAATCCTTCCTAAAGGTTAAGAAGATTTCTAGGCTTTACTTTGAGGGGTCCTTGCTTGGCTCCTCTTCCTCCTCCACACTTGCCTTCTTCTTCTTCCTCCTTTCTTTTCCGGCGACTCTCTTCCCTTTTTCCGGCGACTTTCCCCATCTTCCTTCTTCCTCCTTGTTCTTCTTCTCCTTCTTGTTCTTTGTTCTTCCTTATTGCTGCAGATTTTCCTTCTCTCTCTCTCTCAACTGAACTTAGACATGGAAAGGGAGAAGTGTGGAATGGATTGGGAGAAGTGGAGGGACTTCGGGAGGATGAAGGGAGTGAGTTGGTTGCTCAATGCAATTTATCCTCCCCTCCCCTCTACTCTCTCATTTGATTGGTCTAAAATGGTGGGTTAGTTCCCTCTTGGAGTAACAAGCCAAAATAAATACCCAAATACACAAAAATATATCTAAAAACTCCCACTTTTGTACCCAATTTGGTAAATAACTCTATCCAAAATTATAATGGGTATCCCCATAAATTCTTGGGACGCATAAAAATAATTATTATGGGATTTGTCTAAATATTCGGAACACCCATATAATACATTTCGGATACGGATAAAATCATGTATCAACTCAAATAAAATTTCCGACGCTTGGAAAAATTATCCATTCGCTCACACGTATTAATGAAATTTATTAAAATCGAAAATGACATAAAAATATTATGGCGTAAATAGTGCCTCAGGAAATGTACCCCGTGGATAGTGATTTATCGACGCTACGCGAAATCAATTATTCACTTAAACAAAACTATAACACGTAAAATTTTATGCATTCACATAATCTAGGTCGTCACACAACCTTTAAATATACAACACAAAAATAATATTAATAAAATATAACATATTCATTAATATTCAAAAATTCGAATTACAAGGTAAATCCAGAATTCCCGGTCGTTACATCCTCCCCCTTATAAGAATTCTGTCACCAGAATTACAATCTAGGTACAGAAAACTTAACATGGGTTCACTCAAAAAGATGCGGATAATTCTTCCTCATCTTTTCTTCTAGCTCCCACGTGGCTTCTTCAGCTGTGTGGTTCCTCCAAAGTACTTTGACCAAATGGATGACCTTATTTCTTAACGTCTGCTCCTTCCTATCTAATATCTGGACAAGAATCTCTTCATATGATAAATCTCGTTCAACTTTAATCAGTTCATAGGATATTACATGCTTGTAGTCGGGTTTATATGGCCGCAACACAAAAACGTGGAACACATTATGAATGTGCTCAAGTTCACGAGGTAGAGCTACCTCCTACGCCACTTCACCTACCCTCTTCAAAACTTCAAAAGGTCATACGAACCTGAGACTCAATTTCCCCTTTTTTTCCAAATCTAATCTTCCCTTTCTAGGGAGATACCTTCAAAAATACAAAGCTGTCAACTTCAAAGTCTCGCTTCTGACGATGGAAATCGGCATATTTCTTTTTTCTATCTTGAGCCGCTACTAATCGAGTTCTTATCACTTTGACGACACCCATGGTCTGCTGCACCAATTCAAGTCCCAACAGTCTCCGTTCACCGACTTCGTCCCAACACAAAGGTGTTCGACACTTCTTTCTGTATAATGCTTCATATGGAGGCATGCCAATACTCACATGATAACTATTATTATAGGCAAACTCCACCAGTGGTAGATGGTCATCCCAGTTGCCCTTAAAATCCATCACACATGCTCTAAGCATGTCTTCAAGTGTCTGAATCGTTCGTTCACTTTGCCCATCCGTTTGAGGATGATATGCTGTACTCAACCTCAACTGGGTTTCCAACCTTTCTTGCAAGCTCTTCCAGAAAATTGACGTGAAATGTAGATCTCTGTCAAATACAATAGATACTAGAACTCCATGTCGTGACACAATCTCTTTCACATATAACTTTGCTAGCTGTTCCAGATTGTACCTTATCTTGATAGGTAGAAAATGTGCAGATTTAGTTAAATGATCCACGATCACCCATATCGCGTCGTAACCCTTCTGAGTTGGTGGAAGCTGATGAATGGTTTTTATACCTACGAATTGGGTACTTTCGACTTGATGAATTTGTAAGTCTTTAGTTTTTTCGTTTGGTTTTATGTGTGTTCATCTTATTATTGTGTAATATAGTTTTGTATTGCTATTACATGTTTTTGTATTGCTTTTATGTATTATTACGTTGTTTTGTAGGAATTGAAATAAAAGCCCCTTGGATCGATGCGTTGTTGGCTTGAATTTGGCATTCCAGCTGCGTGTTTCTCAATCTCACCCATGATCCAATCCGAATCTCTCAAAACTCAAAGAACGAAAGTTGTAGAACTTTATCTTAGTTTTCCAGAGCATCCAGAATCAACCAATTTGAAGTTTGTATGAGAGAGTTATGTTCTTTTTACCATCGGATTTTGCATGCATTTTACACATCAGCTGCTTCCCGGCCAATTTGCGACTTGCTCCGGCCATTATCTCGACAAGCTCCAGTCATGAAAGTTGCAGAGCGACTTCTTAGCTTTCTATAGCCTCTTTAATCGCCTTAATCTGAGTTCGGACGAAGAAGTTATGGTCATTTTTCCAACAGACGTCGAAGCTAGAAATCTAGACTCGTTGACCCTCGCTGCAGCACGAATTCCTAGTGTAAAAGGCCATGCCGCAGCGTAAGTTTCAGGCCAAATGGTGACGCCGCAGCGCGAGGCACGAATTCTGGGCAGAACAGAGTTGATAAATGCCTATCCTAATGACCTAAAAACAAAAATTCTCATTTCTACTTGGAACCTAGAGGGAGAAAAGAGGGAGGAGGCGGAAGAGCTTGGAGCAAGGGGAGAAGGCCATGGCCTTATGCAATGGTTCTTCAAGAGCTTCAATAGTGCTTCAATGGTGGAGCTTCATGTGCCAACAATGGTGGAGTTTCATCTACCAATTAAGGGAAGTCATCCTTTTTTTCTTTTTCCTCTAGTGGCTAGGACTCATTCTTGGGGATCTAGTGCTGCTAATTGTAACACCAATGGAGACAGGGAATTGAATTAAACTTCTAGTTTTTATTTGATACTTGTATTATCCATGGATGATTACCTAATATTTGGAATAGTTGGATTTATTAGTATGAATTAAACTTTTATCTTGCTTTCTGTTTGATTGGTGAGATGTGAATTGATTCATTGTATTTTGAGCTTAATGTTTAATTGCTAAGGAATTGGTAATTAGCTTGGTATTCTATATGAAATTGGAAAATAGATTATAGATTCATACCATGAATATAATAACATGTGATTGTGTTATACATAATTTGTGTATTGTCAATTCATTGTGACTGCCATGATCAAAAGGAGAGTTAAGAGCTTTGAACAAAGTGATGCACGCCAAGTGTTTGACAAAACGCTTTTGTGTGGATATTGTGTTCTTAACTCTTTACCTATCCATTTATGTTTTAAAATCAGTGTTTAATTAAGATCGAGATGACTTGAAGTTGATAATTAGGACACGTTATAGATAATTCCTCGTGGGATCGACTTTTACTTTCATTATATTACTTGTTAGACCGCGTATACTTGCGCGAGTTTTTCGGTTGTGAAATCGACCAACAAGTTTTTGGCGCCGTTGCCGAGGAATTAGTTTTCTAATGTTTTCCAATAGTGATTTCAATCGATTTGATCATAGGTTAAACTTTAATTCATGTATTCATTTCATTGTTGGACGTGTATACCGATTGCGATAAATAGGCTGACAAGACAGTAAGTAATGCATTGCTCTTGTGAGAGACTCGACGTAAGCTGGGGCCTCACAGTTTTATTTATTGTTATTGTTTGCGAATTTGGATTGACAAGACAATAAGTAAATGCATTGATCTTGTGCGAGACTTGGTGTAAGCTAGGGCCTCACAGTCCGATTTTGCATGACATATTAAAAAAAAAATTTCTTCCCAAGTCGGATTGTATTGTCAGTCCGATTTTGCTATATTTTAAGCTTGTTTTCCTGTTTCACATAAAGTCGGCCTAAAGACTATAAAATAAGCGCTTCTTGGGAGGCAACCTAAGGCTAATGTTTTGTGTTAGCTAACTTTAGGCACCAAATAGCTACGAGCACGATTTGCTAACGAATCGCTAAATAAAGCAAGGGACAAGGCACAAGCCAAGGCCAAAAGCAAGGCACAAGCTAGGCAGGGCATTTTGTTGGTGCTTTTGAATGCAAATGGCTCCCAAACGACTTATGGTGGGGAGGATGTCGTCGATGACGATTGGCACAGCCTCAGGGAAGTTCTCTATTTTAATTCTGTCTATCTTTACATTGAGGGCAATGTTTGTCTTAATTTTAGGGGTACTCATGATGCATGGAGTGCTTGAGTTACTATTATGTTAGTTATTTTGATGTAGTATATTTAGTTATGCATATTAGATAAAATTTTGAAAAATTTTGAAAATTTTAGAATTTCGGGTAATGTTTTGGCTGAATCATTGTTGGGCCTATGATATGAGCTTAGAGAGCATTTAGCAAACTCTCATGAAATCCTTGAGCACACTAGTTTAAATTCTACCTTGCGTGTTGGTTCTACGATAGTTATGACCCTTTTTCACTTTCTTGGCATTTTTATTCAACTGTTGAGTCAATTGTGTCTTAGAGAGTTTATATAGCTTATTCTTGTGTAAAAGATATTGTTGAGACTCTATGATCTTGTTTAAACATCAATTAAAGCAAAGTTTGGCATTCATATAAGTTTGGAGGTATTCTTGGATTGTTTTACATCTTGGCTTGTTTTTAAAAAAATGTCTTCCTGAGTTGCATTTTGAATCATATGGTGAGTTGAGATGGAGCGTAAAATGCACTCACTCATGGACACATGTAAAACGAGATGGAGTACAAAACGCACTCGTTCATTTGAAGGTGAGATAGAGCATAAGATGACTCACTAAATTCAAAAAAAAAAGAAGGAAAAGAGAAAAGAAAAAGAAATTTATGGCATTTGTATGCGATGCTAGGGAAGACAGCTTGTTGATGATGAATATCCTTCTTATTCCCCCTTATTTATATGTTGTTATCGTAGTTGAGATTGATGTGGTAATAAGATTCAAGAGTTGATGTATTATGTCTTTCATGTAGAGTTTGTTATATGTCTTATCTTAGTATAATGGCGAATACAGTTTGGATCTGCTCAAATATTGTGGGTCGTGATTGTCATGGAACCAATGTATAGGTTAAAACTGTTAAACTTGCATGCTCTTGGATTTTATTGAGAGTTTTTGGTTTGGAAATCGTTAAGGCCATCTTTTGATTTTCATTGATTCATTGCTCGCGTTATATGTTATTATTTAGTATGTGAAGTTTTTGTATTTGGTTTTGCTTGAGGACAAACAAAGATTCAAGTTTGGGAGTATTTGATGAGTGGTTTTATACCTACGAATTGGGTACTTTCGACTTGATGAATTTGTAAGTCTTTAGTTTTTTCATTTGGTTTTATGTGTTTTCATCTTATTATTGTGTAATATAGTTTTGTATTACTATTACATGTTTTTGTATTGCTTTTATGTATTTTTACGTTGTTTTGTAGGAATTGAAATAAAAGCCCCTTGGATCGATGCGTTGTTGGCTTGAATATGGCATTCCAGCTGCTTGTTTCTCAATTTCACCCATGATCCAATCCGAATCTCTCAAAACTCAAAGAAAGAAAGTTGTAGATCTTTGTCTTAGCTTTCCAGAGCATCCGGAATAATCTAATTTGAAGTTCGTATGAGATAGTTATGGTCTTTTTACTATCGCATTTTGCATGCATTTTACACATAAGTTGCTTCCTGGCCAATTTGCGACTTGCTCCTGCCATTATCTCGACTAGCTCCAGTTAGAGCTACTTCTTAGCTTTCCATAGCCTCTTTAATCTCCTTAATCTGAGTTCGAACGAAGAAGTTATGGTCATTTTTCCAACAAACATCGAAGCTGGAAATCTAGACTCTTTGATCCTCGTTGCAGCGCGAATTCCTAGTGTAAATGGCCACGCTGCAGCGCTAAAATGCAGTAGCCTCATGCCGCAGCGTAAGTTTCAGGCCAAATGGTGACGCCGCAGCGCGAGGCACGAATTTTGGGCAGAACAAGGTTGATAAATGCCTATCCTAATGACCTAAAGACAAAAATTCTCATTTCTACTTGGAACCTAGAGGGAGAAAAAAGAGAGGAGGCGAAAGAGCTTGGAACAAGGAGAGGAGGCCATGGTCTTATGCAATGGTCCTTCAAGAGCTTCATTGGTGCTTCAATGGTGGAGCTTCATGTGCCAACAATGGTGGAGTTTCATCTACCAATTAAGGGAAGTCATCCTTTCTTTCTTTTTCTTCTAGTGGCTAGGACTCATTCTTGGGGATCTAGTTCTACCAATTGTAACACCAATGGAGACAGAGAATTGAATTAAACTTCTAGTTTTTATTTAATACTTGTATTATCCGTGGATGATTACCTAATATTTGGAATAGTTTGATTTATTAGTATGAATTAAACTTTTATCTTGCTTTCCATTTGATTGGTGAGATGTGAATTGATTCATTGTATTTTGAGCTTAATGTTTAATTGCTAAGGAATTGGTAATTAGCTTGGTATTCTATATGAAATTGGAAAATGGATTATAGATTCATACCATGAATATAATAACATGTGATTGTGTTATACATAATTTGTGTATTGTCAATTCATTGTGACTACCATGATCAAAAGGAGAGTTAAGATCTTTGAACAAAGTAATGCACGCCAAGTGTTTGACAAAACGCTTGTGTGTGGATATTGTGTTCTTAGCTCTTTACCTATCCATTTATGTTTTAAAATAAGTGTTTAATTAAGATCAAGGTGACTTGAAGTTGATAAATGGGACACGTCAGAGATAATTCCTCATGGGATCGACCTTTACTTTCATTATATTACTTGTTCGACTACGTATACTTACACGAGTTTTTCGGTTATGAAATCGACCAACAAAAGCCTCGTCACAAAATCCATCGTGATATGCTCCCACTTCTACTCCGGAATCTTCAGTGGTTGTAGCAGTCCACCCAGATTCTGATGTTCTGCTTTTACCCTTTGACATGTCAAACATCGCCCAACACATTCTGCGACCTCCCTCTTCATGTTCAGCCACCGGAAGTGCTGACGCAAATCCTCATACATCTTGGTACTACCAGGGTGTATCGAGTACCTTGTAGAATGAGCTTCCTGTAAAATCTCTTCTCTCAACTTTGGAACCATCGGTATCCAGGTCCTCCCTTCAAACCTTATCAGTCCCGTGCTATCAATTTTGTACTTCAAATCCTCTCTATCTGAGATTCGCTTCCTTATGGCAACACATTCATCATCTTTTCCTTGAGCCACCTTTATCTTGTCTAATAAAGTCGGACTCGCCTCCACTGCGAACAGTTTCTCATCTGCATTTGTCAGATACTTGACTTCCAACTCTAGTCTTTCCATCTCCTTTATCAGTTCTTCTTGAGCTATCAGTATCATCAACTTATCTCTGCCCTTCCTACTTATCAGCTACTACATTGGCCTTACCGGGATGGTATAAAATCTCACAATCGTAGTCCTTGATCAACTCCAACAATCACCTCTGCCTCATGTTTAGTTCCTTTTGGATGAAGATATACTTCAGGCTTTTGTGGTCTGTGTATATTTCACACTTCTCTCCATATAGATAGTGTCTCCAAATCTTCAGCGCAAACACCACTGCCGCTAGTTCCAGGTCATAAGTCAGATACCCCTTCTCATAGTCCTTCAGCTACCGTGATGCGTACGCAATGACCTTCCCATGCTACATCAATACGCACCCAAGGCCTTTGTGTGATGCATCATTATACACCACAAATCCCCCTGCATTATCTGGCAGTGATAACACAGGTGCTTCACTAAGTTTCTTCTTCAATTCTAAGAAACTCTCTTCGCACTTATCCGTCCATACAAACTTCACAGTCTTCCTTGTCAAATTTGTTAATGGTGTCGCTATCTTTGAAAAGTTCTGAATAAACCTCCGATAGTAACCTGTTAATCCTAAGAAAGTTCAGACTTCTGTTGGCGTCCTTGGCTGCTCCCAGTTTATTACTGCTTCCACCTTCGCAGGATCTACTGATACACCATCCTTGTCAATCACGTACCCCAAAAACTACACCCTTTGTAGCCAAAATTCACACTTGGGAAACTTTGCATATAGCTTCTCCTTTCTCAGCGTTTCCAGGGCTATCCTCAAATGCTCGACGTGTTCCTCCTCCGTCTTTGAGTAGACTAAAATGGCATCTATGAAAACGACAACAAATTTATCTAGATATTGCTTGAACACTCTGTTCATCATGTCCATAAATGTTGCTGGCGCGTTCGTCAGCCCAAATGACATCACCAAAAACTCAAAGTGTCCATATCGAGTTCTGAATGCTGTCTTCGGTATGTCCTCTTTTCTCACTTTCAGCTGGTGATATCCCGTCCTCAAGTCAATCTTTGAAAAGTATTTCGCTCCCTTCAATTGATCGAAAAAATCATCAATTCTGGACAACGGGTACTTGTTCTTAATCGTGACTTTGTTCAACTCCTGATAGTTAATGCAAAGCCTAAGCGATCCGTCTTTCTTCTTTACGAATAGTACTGGTGCTCCCCATGGAGATACACTCGGACGAATATACCTCTTATCTAGCAACTCCTGCAGTTGAACCATCAGTTCCTTCATCTCTACCGGTGCCATCCTATACGGTGCCTCTGAAATCGATGCGGTTCCCAGTACCAAATCGATTACAAACTCGACCTCTCTATCCGGTGGTAAACCCAGTAACTCATCTAGGAAAACATCTGGGAATTCCTGATAGACTCCACGGCACGCTTGCGTGAGGTGGTCGTCGCCCGGATCATTTCCAGCAAGTTATAAAGGTGGAACTCGTTCGAATCCTTAATCCCTCGTCTGAATATAGACGATAAACCTTGGAATAGTCGATCAAGCAATTTGAATGTATGAAGGATGAAACACCAACAACACTTTGACCCTCGTTTAATTCAAACGATAATCTCCGTATGATTGAATGATGCGGTAGAATAATGCCACACACAACTATGGTTTGTTGTATGATAAGTTAAATATGAATCTCAAAAGAAAAACTAAGAAAACTACTTAGAAATCTTTCAAAAAACCAAAAGTAGAGAATAACTCTCAAGTATGAATAAACTCAGAATAATATTGAATTGTTTTTGAATTACAAGCAAAAAATGTCTATTTATACTAACTATGAAACCCTAGAATCCATAAAGGAAATAGTAACTGATTTGGAATCAAAATCCTATCTTAATATATCCTAATTACAATAGAATTATGAAAATATGCTGAAATTAAGGAAAGAAATCTAATCAAACGCCACTTTGGAATCCGTGAACAGTGCCTAGCGCCGTAGGCACTGGGTTTCTTCTTGCTGCAGCGCTGCAGGCGCTAACCTACAGTAGCCTCATCACCACGTGAGCGTCGTAGGCGCTAGGAACATAAGACTTGGAGCATTGTAAGCGCTGAGTGACAGTGCCTTCCACATTTGGCTAACGCTATTGGCGCTGGAAACACAATGGCCCGAGCGCTCTAGGCGCTAAGGTTGCTGAAGAGCTTGAATTGGCGAGCGCCCCAGGCGCTAGACTCATAAGGCACGTAGCGCCGTAGGCGCTAGAACCCAAACTTAGGTGAAATTTCTCCTCCTTTGCTTCTTGGCTTGGGTCCCTCACTTGTAGCACATTCACAAACCTAGGTTCCAACTCCAACGCCTTTGAACTTGCATCCTTCTCATTCCAAGCTCCTTGAATAAACCTAATAAGCCCCTCCCTGAAGTGCTTTGCTCGTGCTCTCGTTACTGGTCCAACTGGAACTGACACCGGATCCGCTCCATAGCTTCCGCCCTTGTCTTTGCCAAGTATGTCCTCATCATTCCTCTCCTCTTAGAAAGGATTTGTCCTCAAATCATCTCCTACATCAAACGGACTAAGGTCAGAGACATTAAATGATGCACTAACACTATACTCACCCGGTAAATCTAGTTTATAGGCATTGTCATTAATGCGCTCAAGAACTTGAAATGGCCCATCCCCTCTAGGAAGCAATTTTGATCGTCGTTGAGCCGGAAATCTTTCTTTTCGCAAGTGTAACCATACCCAATCTCCCAGTTCAAAAATAACTTGACGTCGACCCTTATTGGCCTGTTTTGCGTATTGCTCCGTCCTCCTCTCAATGTTAAGTCGAGTTTTCTCATGTATCTGCTTAACAAACTCAACCTTTTGCTTTCCATCCAAGTTAGTATACTCAGAACCAGGTAATGGTGATAAATCCAACGGTGTTAGAGGATTAAAACCATATACAATCTCAAACGGTGAAAAACTAGTAGCAGAATGAACAGATCGATTATAAGCAAACTCAACATGTGGTAAACATTCCTCCCAATGCTTAATATTCTTCTTAATAATTGCCCTTAATAATGCAGATAAAGTCCTATTTACAACTTCAGTTTGACCATCAGTTTGTGGATGACAAGTAGTTGAAAATAACAGTTTAGTACCTAACTTACACCACAATGTCTTCCAAAAATAACTCAAAAAATTAGAATCTCTATCTGAAATAATGGTTCTAGGCATGCCATGCAAACACACAATTTCCCTAAAGAACAAATCAGCAATATGGGACGCATCATCAGTTTTGTGACATGGAATAAAATGTGTCATCTTAGAAAATCTATCCACAACCACAAATATAGAATCATGACCACGCTTAGACCTAGGTAAACCCAACACAAAATCCATAGATAAGTCAATCCAAGGTTCACCAGATATAGGCAATGGCGTATACAATCCATGAGGCTGAACACGAGACTTAGCTTGTTTACACGTAATGCATTTATCACAAATTCTTTCTACATCCCGTTTCATATGAGGCCAATAAAAATGCTCTTTTAACACAGATAAAGTCTTTTCAACACCAAAATGACCCATCAGACCTCCCCCATGCGACTCCCTAACCAACAACTCACGCAAAGAACATGCAGGTATACACAACTTATTTTCTCGAAACAGAAAACCATCAACTTTAAAGTATTTACCTACAACATTCTTCTCACATGATTTAAACTCTTCACAAAAATCAAGGTCACTAACATATAAGTCTTTGATTCGTTCAAAACTAAGCAATTGTGTATCAAGAGTATTTAATAACACGCACCTCCTCGAAAGAGCATCAGCAACAACATTCTCCTTACCCTGTTTGTACCGGATGACATATGAAAATGTCTCGATAAACTCCATCCACCTAGCATGCCGCTTGTTCAACTTATGCTACCCTTTCAAGTACTTCAAGGATTCATGATCGGTGTGAATCACGAACTCTTTAGGCCAAAGGTAGTGTTGCCACGTTTCCAACACTCGAACCAATGCATACATCTCCTTGTCATAAGTAGGATAGTTTAGAGCTGTCCCACTTAACTTCTCGCTAAAGTACGCCACTGGTTTCCCTTCCTGCATCAACACAGCTCCAATCCCTAAACCTGAAGCATCACACTCAATCTCAAAAGTCTTAGTAAAGTTAGGTAAAACAAGCAAAGGAGCGTTAGTCAATTTATCTTTAATCAATTTAAACGCCTTTTCCTATTCTTCACCCCACTTAAAACCCACACTCTTTTTGATTACTTCCGTTAATGGCGCTGTGATGTCGCTGAAGTTCCTCACAAACCGTCGGTAGAAACTTGCCAATCCATGAAAGCTTCGAACTTGGCTCACATTTGTTGGACTCGGCCATTCTCGGATTGCACGTATTTTATCCTCATCCACTTGAACCCCCTGTGAACTCACAACAAATCCAAGGAAAACAACTCTATCCGTACAAAATGTGCACTTATCCATGTTAGCAAATAACTTTTCTTTTCTAAGCACATCTAAAACAGATTTCAAATGCGATGCATGCTCTCCCAAGTTTTTGCTATATATCAAGATATCATCAAAATAAACTACAACAAATTTGCCAATGAATGGTCGCAAAACATGGTTCATCAATCTCATGAAAGTACTAGGAGCATTAGTTAAACCAAAAGGTAACACTAACCACTCATAAAGACCATATTTTATTTTGAAAGCAGTTTTCCATTCATCACCCTCTTGCATTCTAATTTGATGATAACCACTTTTTAAATCAATTTTTGAGAATATACAAGACCCATGCAATTCATCTAACATGTCATCTAATCGAGGAATGGGATGTCGATATTTTACCGTAATGTTATTTACCGCTCGACAATCGATGCACATCCGCCATTTCCCATCCTTCTTCGGCACTAAGATCACGGGAACTGCACAATGACTCATGCTCTCCCTCACGAACCCTTTCTCCATTAGTTTGCCAACTTGCCTTTGTAACTCCTTCGTTTCTTCGGGATTACTCTGATAGGCTGGACGATTTGGAATGGTAGCGCCGAGTACGAAATCAATCTGATGCTCAATTCCTCGAATTGGTGGTAATCCCTGTGGAAGCTCATCGGGAAACACATCCTTATAATCCTGTAAAAGAGATGAAACAACACTAGGCAAGGAAAAATCGTTAGCGTTAGTACTCAAAAGCTCCTCCTTATACCGAAGTATGATCATCGCCTGTTTAGAATCTAAAGCTCGCCTTACGTCACTCTTTTTTGCATATATATTTGTTTTTCTCTCATCATCTTTTCTTTTCTCTCTTTCTTTTTCTCTCTTATTTTTTTCCTCAGTATTTTTTTTCTCTCGATTTTTCTTCTCCTCACTCTCTTTTCTTTTTTCATGGTCTTTCTGCAAATGAATTTGATCCTCATGCACCTGATGTGGTGACATAGAACATAAAGTAACCTTCCTCTTATTGTGAACAAAGGAATATTCATTGGTGAAGCCATCATGCTTCACTCGCCTATCAAATTGCCACGGTCGACCAAACAATATGTGACCCGCTTGCATTGGCACCACGTCGCACAAAATCTCATCCACGTATCTCCCAATAGTAAATGGCACCATCACTTGTTTAGTCACCTTAATCTCATTACTGTCATTAAGCCACTGCAATCGATACGGTTGGGGATGATTGGTTGTGGAAAGCCCCAATTTCTCCACCATAGCCTTACTTGCTACATTCGTGCAACTACCTCCGTCAATCACGTCACAACAAATCTTCCCATTCACAAGACACCTAGTGTGAAATAAATTCTCCCGTTGCTCATTGCTTTCTTCCTTCACCTGCGCATTAAGTACTCGTCGGGTAACTAAGACTTCCCCAAATATTGCAACTTCCCTATCGTTAGCCTCCTCCAAAGGTGGCATCGAATCGGTGTCACTTTCTTCCCCTTCGGTTTCCACTTCCCCATTATCACGTAATATCATTGTCCGTTGATTTGGACATTGACTTGCAATATGACCTTTACCTTGACATTTAAAACAAACAATATCCCGATTATGACTAAAAGAAGGTTGCTCATTTTTACCTTGCTTTCCCCGATTAGTCACATCTGGTCTAGGCTCCACTTTCGGCTTGTTCACAACTGGCTTCTCCTCTCGCTTCGCCACATTAGATTTCCATGATGAACCCGGATTAGGCATCGACCGTTGGTCACCTCTCCTCTTGAGTTGTTTCTCAATCTTGATAGCCATGTGCACCATCTCTTCCAACTCTAGATAATGCTGTCGTTCGACCAAATCTGATATCTCCCAATTTAAACCTGCCGAAAACCTAGCCATCGTCGCCTCTTTATCCTCAACTAAATCAGCTCTAGCTATTAGCATCTCCATCTCCGTGTAGTAGTCCTCTACACTTCGAACACCTTGTCTCAAGCTTTTCAAACTGCGAACTAACTCTCGGTGGTAGTAATCTGGTACAAATCTTTTCTTCATGATAGTCTTCAACTCCACCCATGTGTCAATTGGACGTTGTCCACACCTTATTCTGCTGGTTGTTAGTTGATCCCACCATGTAACTGCATAACCTGAGAATTCCGTAGCGACAAGGTTGACTTTCTTACGATCTGAATAATTATGACAGTCAAAAACCCTCTCCATCTTCTTCTCCCATTCCAGGTACGCCTCAGGATCACTCCTACATTGGAAAGCTGGAATTGACATTTTGATGCTATCCAAGTTATCATCCACCCGATTCCTTTGGTCGGCTCTATCATCTCTGTGTCTCCTATTCCTGGCCTCAAATCGCCTTCCAATATCTGGATCAAATTCCTCTTCGTAAGAATCCTCCTCGTTATTCCTATTCTCATTTTTCTGCACCTTCTCCTTCTTTTGAGAATCC
Organism: Aralia elata; assembly: GCA_034770075.1. Classification (NCBI taxonomy): domain Eukaryota; kingdom Viridiplantae; phylum Streptophyta; class Magnoliopsida; order Apiales; family Araliaceae; genus Aralia; species Aralia elata. Next base: position 48,073,420 of record CM068386.1, on the reverse strand, counting down.
ATCATCACTTGCGACTGCTCCCTTTGAATACTCTCGATCCTCTCAAATCTTTCATCAAAGAGATCCAACTTGCGAATTACTTGTTGTAGTAAAACATCCAGGTCCACACTTGACCCTTCCCTTTGTCCTTTTGTTGAAGATCCTTCTCCAAACAAACCCTTATCCTTCATTCCAGACATTTTTTTTTCCTGTAAAACGGAGGTTAGTAGCAAAATATTTTCCTCACCACTCCCTTACGTGTTTCACTCGGTCAATGTTTCGCTCGTGTATCACTCAATAGGCTTTTCCCCTCGAATGATCTCACAACTAAGCCTTTTACCTCTAAATATTCTCTCTAATAGGTTCTTTTTGAATTTACCTAGCAAAAATTCTCGGTTTTACTAATCAAATCAAAAATAACTTATCACGAACAATATAGTCGGTATGAATAGAAGTAGCAACAATCTTGATTACGGAACTGACAATGAAATCTACGGACAAATTGAAATAACTGAAATAAAATTTTCTATACTTTTTTTTTACTCACAAATACAACGATACAATAAAGATAGATACTTAGCTAGAAAACGCAGCTTTGATACCAAATGATAGACTCCACGGCACGCTTGCGTGAGGTGGTCGTCGCCCGGATCATTTCTAGCAAGTTATAAAGGGGGAACTCGTTCGAATCCTTAATCCCTCGTTTGAATATAGACGATAAACCTTGGAATAGTCGATCAAGCAATTTGAATATATGAAGGATGAAACACCAACAACACTTTGACCCTCGTTTAATTCAAACGATAATCTCCATATGATTGAATGATGCGGTAGAATAACGCCACACACAACTATGATTTGTTGTATGATAAGTTAAATATGAATCTCAAAAGAAAAACTAAGAAAACTACTTAGAAATCCTTCAAAGAACCAAAAGTAGAGAATAACTCTCAAGTATGAATAAACTCAGAATAATATTGAATTGTTTTTGAATTACAAGCAAAAAATGTCTATTTATACTAACTATGAAACCCTAGAATCCATAAAGGAAATAGCAACTGATTTGGAATCAAAATCCTATCTTAATATATCCTAATTACAATAGAATTATGAAAATATGCTGAAATTAAGGAAAGAAATCTAATCAAACGCCACTTTGGAATCCGTGAACAGTGCCTAGCGCCGTAGGCGCTGGGTTTCTTCTTGCTGCAGCACTGCAGGCACTAACCTACAGTAGCCTCATCACCACGTGAGCGCCATAGGCGCTAGGAACATAAGACTTGGAGCGCTATAAGCGCTGAGTGACAGTGCCTTCCTCATTTGGCTAGCGCTATTGGCACTAGAAACACAATGGGCCGAGCGCTCTAGGCGCTAAGGTTGCTGAAGAGCTTGAATTGGCGAGCGCCCCAGGCGCTAGACTTATAAGGCACGTAGCGCCGTAGGCGCTAGAACCCAAACTTAGGTGAAATTTCTCCTCCTTTGCTTCTTGGCTTGGGTCCCTCACTTATAGCACATTCACAAACCTAGGTTCCAACTCCAACGCCTTTGAACTTGCATCCTTGTCATTCCAAAATCCTTGAATAAACCCAATAAGCCCCTCCCTAAAGTGCTTTGCTCGTGCTCTCGTTACTGGTCCAACTGGAACTGACACCGGATCCGCTCCATAGCTTCCGCCCTTGTCCTTGCCAAGTATATCCTCATCAATTCCCTTACTATAGGTATCTAACCCAGCTCACCCTCTACTCTTTGAGTATCAACCACGTGAGCCAGATAACCTATGCAGCCCTTTCTAAGTAATCTCCTTGCTTGCATCATCGTTAGACAACAAGATTGTCTCAGCGATTTACTACCGTAGAATACGACCTTCGACTTATTCGGAGTCTTCAGGTGTATACATTTCTTCTGGCAGTCAATCACAGCTCCATGATTAGACAACCAATCCATTCCAAGGATAACATCAAATTCTCCTAGTCTTATCAAAATCAAATTTATGCCCAAATTATATCCTCTTATTTCAGCATAGCAATTTCTATGAATATGTTCTACAGGAATAACTTCCTTATTAGCTACTTCCACATTCATTGGATTCTCTAATTTCTCACGAGGTAAATTTAACGTTTAGCAAAATCTTCCGAAATAAAGGAACAGGTAGCACCCGAATCAAATAATACATATGCACTAATATTGTTGATCAAAATAATACCTGACACCACGTCCTTTGACTCCACCACATCCTGTACAGTCATGTTAAAAGTGCGTGTCGTTGGTCTGTTGGTTTGGCTAACTGGCCCTCCAATGTTCAGCCTGTTGTTGTTGTTGTTGTTGCTATTGTTGTTGTTCCTATTACCACTTGTTGCATCCCCCTTCCTTTTTCGGGCAATCCTTAATTTGATGATCTGATGCTCCACATGAGAAACATCTTGCTTTCTTTCCCTTTGGGCACTGAGGAGCAAAGTGCCCCTGTTTTCCATAGTTGAAACAAATTCCTTTTCCCTTCATGCACTCTCCAGAGTGATTCTTTCCACAATTATTGCACTTATTACCCTTCTTAGCCTCTCCTCCGGACTTGTTGCCCTCGGAAGATTGGCTATCACTCCATTTCCTTTTATTCGGGTTACTTCCCCTGCTGTTTCCTCCCTTGCTTCCTTCGTAACCCTTCTTTTTGTCTTGATTGAACTTTGCTAGAGCCTCGTTGCCTCCTTCAGAGATGATGGCCCTTTCTAATAGCGTAGAAAATGTGTCAATCCTTAAAACTGCCACCCTAATGTACACCCACGGTTTCAGGCCTAATTTAAATCTCCTTGCCTTTCTAGCTTCAGTATCTACCTGATGAGGTGTAAATCTGGCTAACTCATTAAATTTAGCCGCGTACTCCGCGACTGATATGTTCCCCTGCTTGAGCTCCGGAAACTTCACCTCTATGTTTAACTGCATACTCTCCGGGAAGTAGTTCTCGAAGAAAAGCTCCTTGAAACGTTCCCATGGTATCACACCATCTCCAACACGGCTTTTGTTGGCCTTCCACCAATAGTCCGCTTCACCTTTCATTATAAAGGTGGCGAACCCTGTCTTTTATTCTTCGGCCACCCTTGCAACCTCGAACACTTTTTCTATTTCTTCGATCCAGGTTTGGGCTTCAATTAGGTCTAGTGTTCCCTTGAACTCGGGAGGTCCTACTAGCTTAAAATCCTTGAAACTAGCCAAATATTGCGCAGGCTACCGCTCTGGCTGTTCTCCAACATGTGGGGGTTTATGTCGTATGGCTTTTGCCAGCAACTCAGCAAACGCTCTCATTGGGTCTGGATGACCCTGAGTGTTATTAACCGATTCCTCAACCCTTTAGTTTCGTGGCTGTCTTCTTGGAGGCATGATCTGATAAAAGAAAACCGTCGGCTTTTACTACTAGATTTATGCCATATACAAAAAGTCATTTAAGTCAACAATTAAAAGTAAGAGCATATATCAAACACATTTGATTTAACTAAAATAACTGCATTTATAACCATATGTCACTGTTTTAATACAACCTGACTCAACATGTGGTATACTTCTATAAACGCTAAATGACATAGCCTGCCAACCACGAACTATCCCCTAAAGAACAAAAGTGGGGAATAATAACCTTCCACCCCTCTATCAGAAACAAAATTGGGGTTCATCTACTATCTCATGCACGCTACAAGCATAGGGATTTACAACATAAGTATGCCCCTATTATAACAAAAGTGGGACCTACTGTAAACATAATGCTAAAAATAACGCATTACTGCCTGCTACAGCGGAGTGCAACTCGGAGCTCCCGTCGAGCCAGCTTGTCGACCACTCAGCGCCTAATCGCACGCCTGCTGCTCCCCTCCTCCCTGGGGGACCTCCTCACCCTGTCCCTCAGCCTGCCAATGGAAATGGTCAAGCCTAACCTGAGGGAATCAATCTCTGTGGTCAGGGCTGCCCACTGCTCTATAGCCTCATCTCTCTCCAGACGAGTAGTCTCCAGCTGATCCTCTACCCACTCTATATGTCCTACCAGAACCACATTGCTCTCTAAGAGGTCATAAACCCTCACACCAAGCTGAACAGAAGCCCCACGCCAACCTTGAACCTCTACCTCTAGCTCGGTAATCTTCTCGTCCTTTTCCTGCAGCTTCTGGTTAACTCCGCCTTTTCCCCCCAAGTCTGATAAGTTAATGACCTGTACTATTCCTCTCGGTCCTAGTGATCCTGGTCCTGTTCCTCTAAGTGGGCTACTCGATTCTCAAGTTCCTCATTCCTATTTGTCAGCTATTCGATAATGTCACTAGTAGTAGTGCCCATGCCATCTGCATACTCAAGTGGCTCATCATCCTCCGTCAATGGATCCTCCTCGGGGTCCTCATCATCCCCCTCATCGCTTAACAGCCTCAGCACTCCTCCGGTAACTGGCTCCTCCTCAGAACCATACTCGGCCTCAGACTCATCCCTAGTGTCCATCATCTCTAGCTCACTCGACTGCACCTCCACTAAATGCTCTGCGTCCACATGAATGTTTGTGAACTCCACCTCTCTAGCAGGACTGGACTCTCCTATCTCAGATATCCTACAGCCACAAACAAAAACAAATAGACCGTAAGATGTCAGTGCCATAATAAAATATATTCATTGATAAAATGAAATGATATTTTATCATGCATAAGTCGGCTCGATGGATTTTCACAATCCACCTCCAGACATGATCACCAAATGAATCTCCTCGATTCACTTCCTAACGTACTTAATACGAGTTTAATGCCAAGGTTATAGCCTAGGTTTCGTAATCCTAAAGTTTATAACCTACAACTCTGATACCAACCTGTGATAACCCCAAATTCAGGTACCAATACCTCGAATCTGGTGCTCACGATAAAGTACATCCATACACCTCTAAACAACATAAATCAATTAATGCGGAAATAAATAAACATATGTTGTTCATTACATAAAGTTTTCTACGGTCCCAAGGTGTATAACCTTAAATAAATACATCGCAGAATACTTAATAATACAAAACGATTCCACGATTACATAACGGGATAGTACATATAACTATTCCTTAAGCTTTTATTTGCCTTTGTCCGCTTTGGAACTCCCCGTCTTAACTGCAATAGGTTCTTGATATAACAAGGGTGAGCAACTACTTTGCTCAGCAAGTTTAAAATGAATAAAGAGGATATATCATGAATGAATGAGAATAATAATCGTATAGTTCAACAATTTAAGAATATTGAAGAAATAGCTGACAATATAATCAAAGTTCAAATGAAACAATGAATATTGATTATTTACTACTTAGTGGTCCAATAGACCGTGAACTTTTTGGCCAAAGGATCAGTCATTCAACTAATCCATTTAAATGCCTGGCCCGTCAGTAGTACTCGAGGAGATCAGCCTCTCGTACCCTATGTATATGCATAACATTTAACTCTGACTGCATCGAATAACTGACACATTAAAATCCCCTAAATAAGGGTTGCTCTCTTAGTCCGACAATCCATACCAACAACCGGTTTGGATAGCTTTTAAAATAATAACCTGTACAATGTCTAGCCGAAACAAATAGCGTAGACTATTTCCTTAAACAGTTCATGAATGAAGAACTTAAATGTTTCACAGTCTAACAACAAATAATGAATTCAAATGCACAAGGTGCGAATATCAATAATTATCCTGATGTGAGTAATTTGTAATAATTAATCCACTAATATAATTTGAAAGTAATAACTCGATCTGAGTTATGGAACTTGCAATAATATACAACACTGGTATAAGATAGGAAACTTGCTCAAATAAAAATAGTTGAGTAAGGAACTTGCAATAATATAGAATGATTGCTTAATCAATAAATAACTCGCACAATAAATAAAAGTTGTACGGTTGAGAAAACCTGCCCAATATTAAATCGAGCTAGGGTAAGGAAACTTTCCCAACACAAGGGTTCGACAAATGTTAGGAAACTTGCCTAATATATACTTGTTTTCATGAAATAAAAATAGTGCATAAAGTTTAAAAACTTGCCTAATGCGCTGCTACAATATTACAACACACGCTCCTTAATATCCTACATATGTAAATACATATTCATATAACAATTAGTCACATAAGAATTACGTTTAAAACAGAAGTTGCATCATTAAAACACATTGATTGCCAAACGTAAGTTGCATCAAGGTTACTCAATTTATGCCTTAAGACAATACCAATTTGTTTGACACTTAATATACAATTAAGCAATTAAGGTTAAGGTTTAACAAGGTATAAATAACTAACTTGTTGAATCATTTAGTACAAAAATATAAGTTTTGGACTCTCTAAAAAGAATTCATTAGGTCCGACCCGACCTGACCCAGCCTAACTGACCCGACCCGGTCCAGACACGGAGCTAACGCTGCGGCGTGAGGCTCATTGCTAGAGCTCATGCTGCGGCGTGAGTCCCATGTTCTGCCTCTGCCGCGTGGCGTCGCTGCGGCATGAAGCTTTGTATTAGAAGCCACGCTGCAGCGTGAGCTCCGTTTCCCGTTTTTTCCCACGTGATGCTGCGACGCCAAGCTTAGTGCTTGGAAGCGTCACTACGGCATGAGCTCCATTCATTTCCTTGTTTTGCCCCTTACTGCGGCGATGGCTGCAAGGCTTATGAATGACGTTGTGGCATCATTCTCCAGTAACCGTATTCTGGGTTTGTTCCTAGTTCGCGACTCTGACCTCTGACCACTCCCACCTTCATATCTCTTCCTACACACGTTCAAATTGGTGCATTTCGGACTCTATGGACTCCTAATTCATGGGGCTACAACATATTAAAAATGTAGAATCACCCATAAATATTAACAAGTCCAAATCTTTGATTAAAGTACAAAGTTATGCTCTGTTTTTTGAGTTCTTGACAAGTTTTACTAAAATCATTACTACGAACTCGTTTTAACTCCTTTTTACTCCATTCCAACTGGGTTAGCTTTGTAACCCATGGAACTACAATACCATAACAACAACTAAAATTAATAAACACGAAATCATAGCTTCACAGTCCTCTAAAATGGTCCAAACGTCCAAAGTCCATGTTTTGTCCATTGTTCTTGCTCCATTAGGCCAAGGTAAGGATTTCTTGCGATTTTGTTCCACTTTGATGTTATTAATAGCTTACATAACCTTTTAACAACATTTACAAATAATCATAACAAACAAAAATAACAAGAATCGCCATAAATCTGACCCACAAGCTTAAGAGCTCAAAACTAAGAAAAACTTGAAAAACTTAACAAGAAATCGAATGGAATGGATTTGATTGTTTGTTTATCTCTGTAAATCCTTCCTAAAGGTTAAGAAGATTGCTAGGCTTTGCTTTGAGGGGTCCTTCTTGCTTGGCTCCTCTTCCTCCTCCACCCGTGCCTTCTTCTTCTTCCTCCTTTCTTTTCCGACGACTCTCTTCCCTTTTTCCAGCGACTTTCCCCATCTTCCTTCTTCCTCCTTGTTCTTCTTCTTCGTCGGCGTTCTTCTCCTTCTTGTTCTTTGTTCTTCCTTATTGCTGCAAATTTTCCTTCTCCCTCTCTCTCTCAACTGAACTTAGACATGGAAAGGGAGAAGTGTGGAATGGATTGGGAGAAGTGGAGGGACTTCGGGAGGATGAAGGGAGTGGGTTGGTTGCTCAATAAAATTTGTCCGACCCTCCCCTCTACTCTCTCATTTGATTGGTCTAAAATGGTGGGTCGCCAAGAAGCATATGCACATTTCAAAGAATTGAATGACAAGGTTTGTTGTCAAATTTTGCATGGTATATTTTACTTTCATATAACAGAATTATGTATACTCCACCTTTGGGGGGCAGTTCTTGTGGAGCTCTACTTACTGGTGTCCTCTCTCAATATTGTTACTGCCTTAAAATTAAAAGGTAAATGGAAAGTTGAGGATGGGAATCTAACCGGATGAGGATTGAGGACTAATCTAATTAGAATACCTCATTTTTCATATGAAATAATATGATATGACGAGACCACCGATAACAGGACTGTCCTCCGCAAACCGGTGAAAGTCAAGAATTGACGGCGCATAGAACCAGCTGTGACCCTGGCACAAGGACCATCCAAAGGCAAGCTGGTGAAGCGAGCATACTCCTCGAGAGTAGGGGTCAGCTCTACTGTCCCTAATCTGAACACCTGACGGGCAGGGGCCCAATAGCTCAGAATACCCTCCACAAAGCCCGCTGGCACTTGAAGGGATAATAAGGACCAAGAATGTCCCAAAAGACCATCTACGATAACCCTGTCGGCCGGCGATAAACTGTCCAACCAGCGGAGGAGACTGCCGACCAACCTTGTGGGAGGAATGGGATCCAAACATACCACGACATCTGAGGACGACATCTGTGAAAAAATAGTATTAAAAAGACTGTGTAGGGGTCATTTTCTATCCATGAACAAAAAGCATGCATCATACAGTTAATAATAAAGCAATTAAACATTTATAATGATAAAAAACTGTGCATAAATAAACAAATGAGTTCAATACATAGTGCATGAAATGAAAAAAAATAAATCTAGCAGGTTCAGGTACAAAAGGCCCTATCCTAGCCTGATCTAGTCAAAAGTGAGGTCATCTAAGAAAGCCGGATCCTCAAACTGATCCCCTGGAGTCGTCGAAGTCGGAGGCCCAAAGTTCATGTCGGGGATGTATGGCTGCGCTGGGGCATCAGAGGAGCTCGGGCCTGTGTCAAAACCCGTACTATCAGGATCATATGCATAGGCATCCTCTGGAGTCCGACCTAGCACCCGAAGATACAACGACAGCTGCTCCACCTGGCGGGTCAGAGTGTCGATCTGCTCAGCATGAGTGGGACTCCTAACGCAGGCAGCCCAATCGGTCATCATCATCGAGCCGGGAACCATGTCTCCAAGGAAGAATGTGGCCCGAGTTTGAGGACCGATGGTGCGGGGCACCCACCAGATACGAAAGGCCTCGCTCGTGCTGGGACCCGAAGAGAGTGTCTGGCCATCCTCCCCTGCGAGCATAATCTCCGAAGGTTGAGAATCCAACAGCCAGGAGGTAGTGAAGGGAAGGGAGTGCGGGATGCGGATCTCTCCAGTAACGCATCTGAATGCGCGCTCTCCCAAATACATCACCCATCCTCCAACACTCTGCAAGGTGAGGCGACGGGTGGAGAGTGCGAACTCCGGGCCGGAGGGATATCCATCTGTAAAACCCACAGTCAGATGCTCGAAAAGATAAGGAGTCCAGACGACCTCTGCAGCAGTGATCAGCTCCAGCTGAATGCGACAGTGGGCAAAGCTGCCAGACATCGGGACCTCCTCCAAGGTGCTGTGATGCCATCGACGACCCCGGGGATAGGTATCCAGACCGAGGGTAGTGACAGGCCTCAGACAGGGAGTCGCTCGTAGTCCCAGGACTGTGAACAAAAACAAGGAAAGGCATGAGTAACCAACAAATGCAGAAAAGAGAAATGAAATGACGGGAAGTACAGTAAAAAAAGAGGAAGAGAGGGCTCACTAGCAAGAAGTGGTAAAAGCCGAGCCAAGCATCTGTCTGTCCCTCCGAGCGTAGACGAAGACCGTGGAGGAAATAAGCAAAGGTGAAGGACCCCCAGTCATAGTCGCCGATCCGGTCTACATCCCTAACAGCTCCGACGACGCTGAAATGAATGGTAGAGGTCTTGTTCCCTAGGAAACAACCCCTCATAATGGTCAGGAACAGGTGCCGGAGCAGAATGTCCCGAGTAGCCCGATCTGCAGGGAAGGCCGTCGCATATATGCCCCCGACAGCGTCAACAGCCAAAGCGCTGGACCGAATACTGCGGGCCTTGAAGACCCGGTCCTCGACAGCGAAGCCCAATAAAGCTCGAACCTCCGCTGGAGTGATATCAAGATCCAGAGGGACACGGGATCCGGTGAATTCTATACCCGTGATGTACCTCCAATCCCAAGGAGTCAGCACAACCTCACAGTCCAAAAGGTGAAGGGACTAGGTTTGGTGGAACCATCGCTCGGATAAAGCCCTCATATAACCCCAGGGGCACTGACGGGGAATGATGGTGAAGAAATGACAAAAACCCTAAGTATCCACCACTGTGCGGTAATCGCTGTGCAAAGCCGTGTAGAGGGAGTAAATGTTAAACCAGTTACCCCTCGGCTGAGTAAACTCGGGCACCTGTGGCAATCACCAATGGGTCAGTCCAGATACGAACGGAAATTGAGAAATTGAGAATAAATTCAGAGTAGAATTGAATATACCTCATTAGCAACGAGAGATGCTGAGGGGTGACGACTGAGATCCCGACCCAATAGATCGGGTATCTACATAGAGGCTCCAGACAGGGCGCGATGAGGAGATGGAGCTGGTGTGCTGGAGGATGGCCCCTCTACCGCAACGTCTGGAAGAACAGCCTCCTCAACATCGGGATGATCGGGCCGGATGACAGCCTCCGCCAGTCGGCGAGCCTGGCGAGTCCGAGGCAAAGCAGGAACGGGTGCAGCCCTACGACGGCGAACGCCCGAGGTCCGAGACGCGGTGGAGCTACTAGGACTGTCAAGATCCATAGCTGGAATAGAACAGGCGAAGAGGAAGGTAAATTCTATTTTGAATTATGTCACAAACATTCTAATTTCCTATCATCATCATAGAATTAATGCAGCATGATGCGTGTTTACTATAGAAAAAAAAAATCGGCAGAGTTTCGTCTATAAAATGGGCATCCCATGCATAGCCAAGCATGTTTTCAAATTAATCCAAGCCACAACAGATCAAAATTGCATTTATATGGATAATTGCAACATGAAAAGACCCTAATGCATGATTTTCTTCCAAAAAGAAACAACAAGTATGTGGGACCGCATCATGAGCATAAAATATGACTTGCGCAGTTCATACATAGTATATACATGCAATAATACATGGCATAGCATTTCAAAGCATACATGTATATCTCTAAACATGCAGAATAGCAAATGTATAGCAAAACATTGATGAAATTGGAAAACAATCGGTCAAAGTGTTACCTGTAGCGCGTAGATCGATCTAACCAGAGCGGTTTTTGCAAAAAAAATTGAAAATTCAGCAAAAGGACGTGCAAAGGTGCGAGAATCGTGTGGGGTACGAATGAAAGTGACAGATCTGGGAAGCGGCTGGCCGCTTAAAGCCCCGATCTTGGCCGCAGATCCATCTGCGGCTGGGCCCAGTGATTCCCCCTTGTCCAATGCAAGCTTAATCGATTCTACAACCCGTTTGACTCATAATTTGGTAAAAGAATACGAGATTTTGATGAATCAGGTGTCGAACACGACTTCTCAAATCGACCAAGCGACCGGATACGAGACCCGGCACTCACAGGACAATCGACCGGAGACGAGACCCGGCGATTACAAGATGGGTAACCGGATACGAGACCCGGCCCCGACGAGACGATCGACCGGATACGAGGCCCGGCGATTACGAGATGGGTGACAGGATACGAGACCCGGCCCCGACGAGACAATCGACCGGATACGAGACCCGGCGATTACGATATGGGTGACCGGATACGAGACCCGGCCCCGACAAGACGATCGACCGGATACGAGACCCGGCGATTACGAGATGGTCGACCGGATACGAGACCCGGCGATTACGAGATGGGTGACCGGATACGAGACCCGGCGATTACGAGATGGGTGACCAGATACGAGACCCGGCCCCGACGAGACGATCGACCGGATACGAGACCCGGCGATTACGAGATGGGTGACCGGATACGAGACCCGGCCCCGACAAGACGATCGACCGGATACGAGACCCGGCGATCACGAGACTGGCGACCGGATACGAGACCCGGCGCAAACGAGACGATAGATTGGAAGACTGAACCCGACGACTAACAATGCGACCAGGGATTGAGGCATTAACACTTTTACGAATGTTTTGCATGCATTACATCTTGTGTTGCATCATAAGCTACATGTGTTGCATCATATATGTATTGTCATTCTTGTGCACTGTCATTCATGCATCGGGCGTCTATTTCTTTATCCTGTTCATTTCATTTAACATTTCATAAACATGATAAAGAGGGGCAGCTGTAGACACCCAACTTTTGCACTTCGTATACTAACCCGGACAGGAGGGCAAATTCGGAAAATGAACCGGCCTGTGAGAGCAAGGGATGGACAAGTACGAACACTCGACGCCACCGCGACGATTTGCAAACCAAAACCGACGTGACAACAAGGCCGTCCGAAATGAGCATTCCCGAATGATGTGGCACGTCTCCCAGTGATTCCCGGACTGCAAAATACAAGCTTGTCGGCGAAAACTGACGTCACATCACGAGAATCGAGGCATGGCATAAAAACCGAGAAACTCAAGCCAGCCAGCCGCGGATTGATCTGCGGCCAATGAGTGCGCCTTTTGAAAACACGGAACTCGAAACACGGAAACCGAAAATCAGCTGAGTGGAGGGTTGGCGGCCAACCAGCCGCAGATCAGTCTGCGGCCAGCCGCAGATCAGTCTGCGGCCAGCCGCAGATCCATCTGCGGCTGGCTTTGGCCAGCCTATTTGAGCTCATCCTTCATTCAGCATACAGAAGGTTGGTAGATCGGGAGAGAAGAAGAAAATAGCAGCAGCAGCTCAGAAATAGAGAGAAAAATAGCATAATTTTGCAACAAAATAGGAGAGAAAGGAAGAAAAAAGAGAGGATTTATATTCTGTTGATTTGATTGTATCACATATACTTCTCCTTCTATTCAAAATACACAAGTCTACATCCACTTTGACATCATTTGCAAGGTGAAAATTCCCTTATTATAGCAATTTCTATCATATACTTTGGTTAAATTAAATGTAGTTTTCGTATAATTTATGGTGGACAATGAATTAGGGATTATTAGAGAGGGTTCCATCGGAACAAAATTCTTCCTAATAACCCGATGATATTCGTTTGTTGAAATTTTGGTTGTTCTACGGCATTATATTGGGCGTGGTTCCTTTAGGTTGCTATTTTAGGATGTCTTGGTATTGTTAGATTATCCGTGTTGGTTTTCCTCTTGTAATATCCGGTTGTGGGTGTGTGGAGATTTCGGGTGTGAGCCTAGGAAAGCGACCCCGTGGTCCAAATCCGATGATGGACATCTTTTAATAATTAGTAGGAGCGATGTAATCTTCCTTGAAAGTATGTAACCGTTGGGCCTTAAGACGACGCCAAGGCGAGAATCGTGTTTAAGGCCCCGTAATAGTGAAAAATATGTGTTTGTGGGCGTTTGGGGGTATTTTGATGGCTCACATGCCCATAAATAGCCCCAAGGCATTTTAACGCCTGATTTGATTTATGACACAAAATTGATTTCAAAGCTAAAACGATAAGATTTCCATAAAACCAATCAAATTAGGTTATTAGACTCACGAGGCTAAAAATTGGGAGTGCTAATGAATGTTGATTCCTTTTAACGAGAAGGCAAAAGAAAGATCGTGTTCAAATATCACAAGAAATGGTTTTATGAAAGTAAATGGTGGTTTTATTAAACCGTTGTGCATAGGGTTAAAGAGATCCTGGAAATTGCCTATTTGTTTTGTTTATGAAGGCAACGTATAGGTCTCGATTCCTATTTTGATGAAAGTTTAAAAACTCTTATTTTGCCAAAATGACACCTAATGAAAAATCCTACGGCATTTGACCATTAAAATCAAACCTTTCTCATAAAGCTTTCTCGTATAAACCGAAGGACGTTCTAAAGCATTCTCAAAAGAAAACACGACCTTTCGTCAAAACCTCAAATGTTTCTTTCATACAAACTCACCACAACATTCGCCTAAACACACACACACGCACACACACACACTTTGAGAATTAAGAGGATAGGAAAAGCGTCAAGATTGCGGTAACCGTGTTTCACGGAAGTCGGGGGGTGCCTAACACCTTCCCCTCGCTTAAGCAAGCCCCCGAACTCTATGAATCTCGGTTTACAGACCAATTAATTCGGAGTCACATATGAGCCAGCGATTTATAAAAAACGAAAACTCGGATGAGTTGGTACATCCATTTCAAATATACCAACTGGCGACTCTGGTTAATTGGCTCATCATAAAAAACGATATTTCAAAACCCCGTCGACATTAATGCCGACCTTTTCCAAAAATCATCTAATAAAAGGCTAAAATTGGAAAGGGTAACAACTAGCATAAGATAGCGATTCCTCCCGGCGTCGATAATAATTAAATAAATTATATAAAATAATAAATAAATATTAAATAATTATAAATAATTAATAATTATATTCGAAAATTCATTTTTAATTATAAAAATTTATTTTTAATATTTTTATATATTTCTAAATTATTATTTTATTTAATTAAATAATAATAATTATAATAAAATCATTTAATAATTACATTAATTATTTAAAAATAATATTAAATCATTTAATAATTATATTAATTGTTTTAAAAATGATATTAAGGTAAATAAAATTATTATATATAATAATTAAATAAAATATTAAATGTTTAAATATTATTAATGATAAATAAATTATTTAAATAATATATTAAGTATTTAAAAATTTCTTTAAATGATAATTAAATCGTTTAAATATTAAATTAAGTTTTGAAAATTATTATAAGTAATAATTAAATTATTATAATGATAAAATAAATTCTAAAAATATTATTAATGATAAAATAAATTATTTAAATAATATTCTATCTTTCTAAAAATATTATAAATGATAAATAAATCATTTAAATAATATTTTAGACATCTAAAAATATTCTAAATGACAAATAAATTATTTAAATAGCATATTAAATGTTTTAAAAATATTCTAAATGATAATTAAATCATATAAAAATATTCTTAAGCTTGTAAAATTATTTAAAAATACTTCCAAACATCTGAAAATTATTTAAAAATAATACCAAGCTTCTAAAAATGTTATAAATAATAAATAAATTATTTAGACTAATAATTAAACTTCCAAATGAAGTTTTATTGAACAATCTATGTGTTTAGCCATTAAGGACGCGACCGAGATACCGAATCGACGTCGAACCTTAATGAAACTTGTCTAGATTAGCGAAATACATGTTTATATAAGTGCTAACGCTTATTATTGGTATACGTAGACTGCGTACATTGACCAACTGTCTTAAATTTTAACGAAACTACGCTGAGGCAAGTCTCCGAACCTTGTTACCTTTAAGCAATTCTCTTATGTCTTGCTATCAATTGTTATAAAGTTATTGCTATTTGTTCAGCATAACTTAAGAAATGAATCATTTATTGACTGTTTGAGCTTAAAATTGTTGTGTCAAACCAAATTGTTTTGGTACGACATCTATACTGAGTAAAAGGGACACCGTGGATGGAAGGTGGTCCGACAAACCTTCGAATAAGGTTTAAATTGGCAATTAAATGAATTGAGCAATATTGGCAATTAACTTAAATTGATCAAAAATGTGGTAGGATGATATGCATACTCCTAGGATATTGGTGAGGCTGATCACCTACCAGATATCCGAACTCAAGGAGGTTCTAAGTCATTGAAGACTGACAGAACGAATTGAAATATATGGTTCCGGTACAGAACCCTCAGTATCAATTATACATCACCTGACATCTTTCAAATCAAACACACTGTGTTTACATTTTCAAATGAACTTGCTGAGCATTTGTAGCTCATTCTTGCGCATATCTTCTTTTGCAACTTTAAATGATATCACTGGCACTTCTGGGACAGATAAAGGAAAAGGGCATGCTTACTAGTTTTATTAACTGCTTTTGAATAATCTAAGTCTTTTAAAGGCTTTTGTTGTAATAACTTAGTACTGAGAACAATGTAATCAAACCAAATGATATGTAATATATTATGATCCTTTATTTCATCGATTGCGTTATACTCTGATCTTTATATTATTTAGCATAGTTGTACTAAGTTAGATACAGTATCTATACGAACTATACATCTGAATGAGGGTATTTAAGGCTGTTGAAAGTCCTATAAGCTCTGGGGTTACACTTAATGAGCGCCGGTAAGGTGCCATCTTTACCGGAATGCGCCCCTCAGTTCTATGGACAATCTTATCATTAATACTGTGAATGTCAGATAGATAGGGAATATAAATATGAAAGAGGTATTCATTAGATATGAATCTATACATCCAAGTGAGGGTTTCCAAACACAGACAACGTTCTGGCCGGAACTAGTACCTGTTATGGGATACTGTGAACCTTGGATAGATAGAAGTTATATTTTATTGAATATTTATAGTTGTATAGCTTCACGTGAGCACCAGATCTGCTACATGGAAGTGTAGAGATTTGGGGGCGTCACAAATCTTATGAGATTATATATATAATTGTTTATTATATAATAAACAAATAACATGAAGTATTGTAAATTAATCTTTATATGTTAAGTATGAGGATTAATGATGGCGATTGAAGTGTACTAGTAAAAGTAATGTGAGAGAGAATTATTTTAATATATCTCAGTTATTATTTATTTTAACTTAATTAAGGAAGAATTTAATTGAGTTATATAAATAAATGTAAGTGAATAGTTATTTTAAATTCCAAATTTTGTGTAAAAGAAATCCTAATTAAATATTAGGATAAGATAATTATGTGGGTTGTTTATGCTATTTCATGACCCAAATGATTTAATTAATTGAGTAATATATAGAATTGGGGAAAGTTAATATATATATATATATATATATATATATAAGAATAACAAAGGAATAAAGGAAGTAAAATATTTATGTATATTATTTCACTCCCACTTCTTATTCTCGGGTAAAGAAAGGAAAGGAAGAGAGAGAGAGAGAGAAGATCGAGCAAGAGAAAGAGAGAGGGAGGGAAAGAGAGAAAGCTCTACCATGGATGGAGGAGGATCAAGCTATGGAAGAAGATCCATAGAAGGAAAAAGAAAGAGAGAAAAATGAAGAACTCAAGGTAAAACTCAAAACTTTACCCATTTTATTGTGATTTAGCTTGGATCTAGGTTTGGGTTGTTGTGATTGAACTAGATAATGATAGATCTAGATGATTTATGATGATTCATGGTTGGATCTAGAGGTTTTATGGGTTATTAAACTTAGATTTGAGAAATAATTTCTTAAAACTCTAAAATCGTCACTTTCCTCTTTGGTCCTTAGATTCGCATAGTGGGTATTGATGAAAAATTGTATAGATTTAATATGTTGTAATATTATGAGTTAGGAGTTCATAGAACTTGGAATCATCTGATTTGGTTGTGTAAAACTCAAAATATGAAAATCGAAAGGAGAGAAGCGAAGGTTATTTTTCTCAAATTAAATGATCTATTGAGCTGCTGCCCAAAAATAAAAAATTCGGGGTTAGCTAGATTGCTTTAAAAATTCTAGGCTTTTGGTATGTTATTGTACACTGAATAAGCTTTCCTAGATTACTCTAAAAATTCTAGGCTTTTGGTATGTTATTGTACACTGAATAAGCTTTCCATAGACTCTGGAACAGACTAATTCCGACTTCGGAGCAAAGAGTTATGACCAATCTAAGTTATAGTGCAAAACTGTCCAGCGAATTTGACTTATGAGGAAATTCCTGTCCAAATATTAGATAGGAAAGAACAAACCTTGAGGAATAAAGTTATATCTTCTGTAAAAATAGTTTGGCGAAACCACGACGCCGAAGAGGCTACGTGGGAGTTAGAGAGTAAGATGAGAAGGGATTATCCCCATTTATTTGTGTAACCTTGTATCAATTCCGATGACAGAATTCTTATAAGGGGGGGAGGATGTAATACCCGAGAATTTTGAATAATATTAATATTAATTATTTAAGTTGAATATTTATTCGAATATGAGTATATGTGATATGTCCATTTTAGTAGTAATGCGATAAGATGATTTCTTGTGTATTTACTAAAAGAGTGATTTAATAAGAAACGAATTTATTTTAGTTACACATGAGTTATGTGGCATGAAGTGTGATGATACTTTTTGAAGTCGAAGAAGTGTATGATGATTCAGAATACGACAAGATTGATAATGAAGTTTATTAAACTTGTGAAATGTGCCTAGCATGGCAACGTGATGAAATGACTATTATTGATTGTTTAAATTATGGTTATGTAGCATGATATATTTTCACGACATTAGCACGCGTGAGTATTCATATAATTCATTAAATAATGTGAGTATGCATAGCCTTTAAATTATATGAACTAGCCTGTGTGACAATTTGATGCGTTACATTAATGTATGAAGATGTACCGAATAAAACCTTATAGTAAAGGTAGGTTGAATGCTATAATTTATTAAATGATATAAAGGAGTGTTTGTGGCATGGTGGAACTACCAAATGTGTATTTTAATTAAGGAAAGGAAATGAATTTAGTAAATAAATATTTATTACTAAATATTTATTTTAACATGGTATGTGAATATATATAATAATAAAGTTTTATAAAAAAGTATGAGTTAATAATACTCAAATAAAATACCTTTAAATTATATGAGGTAATTAGTATTTGTTACATGATAATTATTTTCATACTCAAATATTACTGTAATATGATGAATGGTGAGATAATAATGTACACTGAATAATTAGGTGTGGTGATTAAGGAAATTTTACTGTACTTAATGTGTACATGGATTATATGATATATACACCTGTAAATTTAATTGATACAATGTGACTAGCATTTAATGATTTATACACTATATGGTCTAAGTCTGCATTTTATTAAATCAAGTATGCTAATAAGCATTGTTGGAAAGTCTGAGTTCTTTTGTCCCAAAAAGAGTGTCACTTTCTTGCTTAAATTCTTCATTTACGTGCTTTGCAAAAAGACTATAAGCCTAGTTCATCTTCCTTGCAAAACATCAGTAGCCCCATGATGAATGGGGAGTGGCCCAAATAGTGTTTCCTCACTATTTCACCAAACCATATTTGCCCAGTAAACTTCTCTTCTTCACATTGGTTAATCACAATGGGTATAAGCTTTGCACGGTTAATAGTTTCTCTATAAATTGAGTTCATCTCTTCTCTAAATTCACTTGCTGAGTTCTGATAAGTTAGTAATCTGAGATTCGAGGAATTCTTGTTTCAAGCTTCAAGAAGGTAATAGTGTTGTTTAATTTCAATATTGGCAAATTATTAAAAATGCATGAATTAATTGTTGGGAATTGTTAGCATGATGTTTGTTGAGTTTATATGTATGTATAATAGTAATGTGGTTGATCATTGACATGTTTGAGTAAAGGAATTTGTGTTTGGGTTTGAAGAATTCGCGAAAACAGGGAGCTTCCTGGTTTAGCCGAGGAGCTGCGCGGGCGCGCCGCTCCCCAGGCCAAACCAGGGGCGCGCGCGCCGTGCCCCAGAATGGGAATCCCAGTTTTTGATTCTTCAAGTGTCATGAGCATGTTAGTCTAGCTTCAATAAGCCCATGTGTGTACCTAGTAGGTGGTATGAGATAGTCTTACATGAAATGAGTTGTGTTAGCTTGGTTCTAACAATTTTCTAAAAGAGAACTTAAAGTTTTGTAAACTAACACTTAACAAACTTTGTATCTTTGATATTCTGAGCTTACAAGCATGCATATATGGTCTAAATACTTGTATAAATGCATACGGAGAGTCACATAGAGATGTTAAGCAAGTTTAGTTAGACTAACGTGAAGATTATCAAGAAAACTTAAGACGTGAGAACTATTGTTGTCAAATGCTATGGAGAGTTATGTTCTAACCATACAAGCATAATTGTTAGGATTCATTATGCCTCTAGATATGAATTTCATGAGCACCATTTAGCTAAGAATTATTTTGACATGTACGAGCATGTTTAATGCATGAATTTCAAGTATAAGCTATGTGTTTAGTATGTGCATATGTTGTTTACATCCGAGCATGCGTATTAAGTATTGTCTAGTCATATTATAGGACATTTCGACCATAATAGCGGACTATGTGTGAAATGGACTTGTTTGGCCTAAAGTGTAGAAATTTCCGACTTAGGACCATAAGACTTCCAAATGGATTTAAATGAGCATGCTAAGTTATAGACCAAGTTAATAAGGACATAAACATGTGTATCTTGATGTATAACAATAACTAGTATGCTAAGAATAAACTAGGTTCAAGCATAATGAAATTGCATTTTCTGGTCTGCCCAGAGGGTGGCGCGACCGCGCCACTGCTAAAGGCAAAACCAGCGCGGTCGCGCAGGTTTCCAGAAAAGCCCAGTTGTTTTAATTTGTAAATAAAGTCTTGCAACATGTATGTATGAATGTTTTAAGATGTATTGCATGATTGAACTGATATACTATGTGTTCGAGCTTATGTTGATGCTTAGGGTCGAGGTATTCTAGATTTTCTAACTCATTTAGCTAAGATGAGAAATTACGAATATGGACTTAGTAATCATGATTTCACCTACGTGACTGTGTATTAAAACTATGTGGTGCGTAACCACTTGTAAGAATGTTATACTAATTAAGGAACCGACTTATTAATGATTAGGTCGTTTCAACACAATTTAAATTAAAGATAGAGTATTTGTAGCTGAGCAAACAGGCAAGTTTCCTTTAACCCTACTCAATTTACATTCGAGCAGGATGTGGTATATTGTGCAAGTATTCGAACCCTTTCTCTTTATTGAGTAAGCATGTAAACTTGTATATTCATGTATCATACAACTATGTGACAATGACTCTTATGCTTTATAAAATGTCATTCATATTCTAAAGTTTGGTTTAAGATTAATATCCCTTAAACCTCATTGCGAGTATTGGTATTCATTAAATCATTGAATATGATTATAAAAGTTGTCTAAACCATTGTTTCGGTTAGACTAGTATACATGTGTTAGAAAGCTATTCCAAACCAATTGTCTTGGTAAGGACTCTTATCTACTGAGATGAACAACCCGAAAAAAAGGGGGAAAATTATATATTGTCGGGGAACCGACGTGCGCACTTATAAGCATATGACAGTTATGCATAATCTGGGATACTACAGGCCGATCACCTGTGCACTTGTTTTTATTGAATTTTCAGTATAAAAACTGTTAATTCTAGCAGGAGTTCTTAGTCCTTTGGGACTACTCAGTGTTTTGCATCCCGAACTTTGTCAGCATTATTTCTTGAATCTTATTGAGATTATCCGTTCATAACAACTTTATTCGAAATAATTGATAATTCATAATATTCTCGAACTATCCCTTATATTCTCGAGACATCAAACTTTTAATTGTTTACCCTTGTTATACATCACTTGCTGGGAAAATTTGTTGCTCATTCTTGCTTTCTTTAAATCTTTCAGTTAAGGCAGAGCGAGGTGAACCTTCAGGCAAGGATAAGGGAAAGGGCAAAACTACGGAGTAGCTTTGTTCTCCCTTAGGCAGGAGATTATGTTACTATGTTGTTTTAAGTTTCTATATTTGGTTATGTAATAAGATTAGGCATGGATTATGTATTAGTACTATGTTTCAGTTAAATTAAGACTTTTGGATAGTATTGTGGTATCGGTTGCGAGACCTGGGGATGAGAATAATTATATTAAATCAATGTAATTTATTCTATCTTTCTGCTGCATTAGTTTTATGTCATTATTGTGTTAGAACATGATGAACCAAATTCGAGACAGTGACGTCAGAATTTGGGGGCGTCACAGAATTGGTGAATATGGTTTATTGAATTAGTGAATCCAGGTTGCTGGATTGTAGGATAGTTTGAATCCAGGTTACTGGATTGGATGTCAGTTAGAATCCAGTTTGTTGGATTGGTATGTTTAAATAATCCAACTTATTGAATTAGGTATTCAGGCTTAATGGATTATAAAGAAAAACTTATAAAATGAAAGACTTAGTATTAAGTAATAAGGTTTACGATAAAGTAGTAGTACAGTCGTGTTCTTTAATAGTTGATGTATAGTAGCTGGGCTAAACAATTCCTTCAGGGAGTGGAGGTATATACGAACTAGCAATCGATCTAACTCACTGTGAAAACAGTGTAGACGAGATGGAAACTAGTTTGTTGGTTGTTTGTGGGAAACCACTAAGCACACCATATTGAACACTGTTAGAGATTCGATGTGTGCTAGTCTTAGAATTATGAATGCGTATGGTGCTAAGGTGTTATCTAATATTTAGATATGTGGTTAAATGTTAGATAATCTATTGATAAAGAAGTGATATTATAAGGTAATATATGTGATGCTAATTGAAAGATCAATTTTATAACTGATAGGTCTTTCATAAGAAATTGTTAAATTGCGTAGCAGTAATCAACGATACAGGCAAGTTTCCTTAACCTTACTCAAGTTTATATTGAGCAAGTTCCATCTTACTCAACTTTTATATTGAGCAAGTTCCTATTAACTCAAACTTGAGTTGTTATGTTCAAGCATGCTAGTGGTTTAATTCTTTATAATTATTCCACCTCCTTAAATTATTGATTCGCACATAGTGCATGTTACATATGTTCATCAGGTATGAAAGACTGATCACCTTCATTACCTTAAGGTTCAGTTAAATTTGTTCATGGTCATTATTGACACCCTGTATTATTGAATTCAGACATTCAATTATTGAAATTCTGATTCATGCTCTTTCACAATTATTATATTGTTGAAAAATTCAAAAGCTTATTCATTCTTTCAATCATGATATATCTTTATTGTATTTAAACTTGTTGAGCAAAGTAGTTGCTCACCCTTGCTATATCATGATAACAAATTTCATATTTAAGGCGAATGCTCGAGCAAAGACAGTACAGAAGCAAAGGACAAGATTAGATGGTTATACGCGTTAACTATTTAGTTATCTGATGTAAGTTAATTGTGTAAACTTTTTGTGAATCTAAAGGTAAATATGTATTAAAATAAAGGTTATAGACCTTGGGATATGTAGCAGAGATTATTGTATAAACAATTTATGTTTATATCTTCTGCAGTAATTATAAATATGATGTATCGTGACGCACCAGGTCCGAGGTTCAAGGGACCCGGGTTTGGGGGGCATCACACCTTCCTTCTTTGTTTGGCCACCCGAGCACCCTCTTCTTCTCTTCTTCTTCTTCCTTACTTCTTCTTCTTCTTTCTTCCTTAACTCTCTCTCTCTCACTCTCTTTTTCTTTCTATTTTTTTGCAGCAACTAGAATGGGTGAGAAGGAATGGATGGGATGCTCAGGGAGAGGGGTGGGTTAATCAATCAAGGGAGAGGATTGCAATTGTAGGGGCTCAATGCACTTGGTTTGGCATAAGGCCACTCTTGGCCGACATTCCCTCCTTGGCTAAATTCCTATTGGCTAGCATGTCTCCTACTTAATTCCTATTGGTTCATGGAGTTTGGTTGCTTCCCAATTATGCAACACATAAAATTTAAAACACCCATTTGGTCTCTCTCATACCCAAATCCTCCCACTTTTGTATCAAATTGCTCAATAACTCCACCCATAAATTAAAATGGTTACTCCCATAAAATATTGGGACGCGTAAAAATAATCATTATAGGATTTGTCCATATATTCGGAACACCCATATAATACATTTCGGATACGGATAAAATCACGTATCAGCTCAAATAAAATTTCTGACACTTGGAAAAATTATTCCTTCGCGTACACGTCTTAACAAAATTAATAGAAATCGAAAATAATATAAAAATATTTGGAGCATAAATAGTGCCTCAGAAAACGTGCCCAGGAATAGTGATTTTGCGATAATACGCGAAATCAATATATTCACTCCTATGGTTCAACAACGCATAAAAATTCATAAATTGACATCATCAAAGTTATAAAATAACCTTAAAACACGTTACATAAAAATAATATTTAATATATTTAATAATATTAATAAACCCAATTTACAAGGGTATTCACGATTCGCGATATCTGCTCTTCATGATTAACTCCCCATAATCATATACATCATCGCACATATATCTCGCTCATAACTCAGGTTAGCGCCTTTATAACAAATAACTTGTTCAATAATATTATCCTTCAACAATTTATTTAATCCAATAAATAGTACTCTAGCGATATTTCTCGAAACCACCAAATTAGCTTATACGAACACTTTCATACATACTAATTATCGCTTACACATAATCTAGGTCATAATATAACCTTTAAACTCTTAACACATAATATTATTAATAAAAGCCTATTTTATTCAATAATATCCATAAACTCGAATTACCAAGCTACCAACGGCTCGCGATCGTTACAATAATTAACTATTAACTCATTCATTCTGAATCTACGTATATATTTCACATTTATATATATACATACTAAGCTCACCAATAAATCACATAAATATATATATATATATATAACACATATATATTCAAACTCGAATCATAATAAGAATTATTCTATATTAAATTCTTATTATAATTATTCTCGAAAATTCGGGTTGTCAGGTCATTCCCCCCTTATAAGGATTCTGTCCTCGGAATCACAAATATCAAACCTCTCCTACTCGATTTTCGTCTAATTTCTTCCGAAATTTATCGTTGAATAAATTTAACGTATTACTATAACATAGGTTTCATATTACCTATTTAACCCATTTTTCTCAACAAACTCTCGTAGGTTTTATTCCATAACCTTTAATAAACTCAATTGTATTCTGAGTATTATCCTTTCTTTAACCCATCAACTTTCTTTTCTAAGGATTATTGTATCCACAATCATCATAAAAACTTAATATCACGATTTACTAACTCGTAAACATTCGGGATATTACATTCATCCCTTCTTCTGAGAATTTCGCCCTCGAAATTACAACATACTCATCTTCGTTCATTCTACTCATCATTCTATCTAGGAATTTCACTTCTTCTTTTTAGAATTTCATCCGCTTCTTTTAGGAAATATTAATCCCATAATTACTATCATGCTCATATCATTCATTCATATAGACTTTCAGCAAAGCTTTACGCTTTCCTCTTTCAAGGATTCATTTAGAATCGTCGCATTCTACGACTACTTCTTTCTAGGAAAAATTACCCTTTTCACATTCAGTTTCCAGAATAATGGAATATCTTTCAGGAGTCTTCAACAATTGTTCGATAATTGTGAAGCGGTATGAATCATTGAGTGGCCACCATGGCGCTTACCTCTTACATAAATTACCAATATTGGATGTTGAGTGGTCATCAAGGACCAAGAACACATACTAGAATCACCAGAAATTCATCTGATAACCCAACATACTAGAATCACCAGAAATTCATCTGATAACCCAACATACTAATACAATAGGTGATTAGCCTACTGTACCCGAGGTCATGCATAACCCCTTTTACATATTGTTTGCGTGCGCAGTCGGATTTTCCTGACATCAAAAATAATACCCCTTCTATGAGGGTTGTTCATCTCAGCAGATATAAAAGCCTGCACCAAAATAATTTAGTTTGGAAAACATTCTCAAAGAATTCTCGAATTTCATAATCACATTTCAACATTCGTCTAGCCGAATCAAATAGCTTAGACTCATATCAACGGTTCAGACATCAATCAAAATATTTTAGCTAACTCAATTGGCATACTTTTCATACTTTAAAGAAAACAAAAATCATTTTATGACGTCATAATACTGCACTGTTGCAACAGTGTGTTAGGATTCCGTCATTTTGTGACTTTGTCAAACTACATCATACCATAATGGGTTGACGATCCTATGATCACATCCAACACTAGGTTAATCTGCATTGATGACTCCATTATCTGTCATTCTGCACCAGGTTCCATGATGCATTGATGACATTTTAAATAATATATTTTGATATTTTCAAATCAACTTTGTCTAGCCAAAACTATTAGCATAGACATATGAATAATAGTACATTTAAAAATCATTGGTCCAGTAATCTGGCCCCATACATTTTTTTGAAGAGCAAAAGTGCAAATATCAACACGATGTCAATAAATTCAAAATCTAGCATAGCTAGAAGATTTAGAATATCCATTTCTCCTCATCAACTTCAATTTCCCTTCACTACATCATTACTTAATAATTCTATCTATTTCTAACATCACCAATGCTCATCATTTTGAGAATTCACAATTCTCACTCTACAACTTTCCTATACCCCAATATAGTTCATCAACTTACCACACATTATGAGTTCAGGAACTTGCCACAATAATATGAGTTTAGGAACTTGTCCTAGCAATACGTAGTCCAAGAACAAATCAAGGATTATCCATACGCTGAGGGGCTCAAAACATATAATATGATTATGAGTCACGAACTTAACATAAGTATGAGTTTCAAGAATTCGCACCTAATCTTATTATTCTCTAACCATCAAATATAGATATGAGAAAAGAATCACCTTCTCATCATACGTATAGCGATAGCGTGATACCAGGTTCCAACGATTATTAATATAGGAAGCTAAGCGGTTATTACACCAAGCACAAATTTCCCACCCATACAAGGAATTGTTCAACTAAACCACTATACCGATATAGGGAGCTAAGTGGTTCTCAAACTAAGCACGAATTTCCCGTCCATACAAGGAATTGTACAACTCAGCCACTAACATGAGTCCTCAATTGAAGTCACCCTCAATCCTAACTTACTCGTTGCTCAACAAGAATTTAATTCGTGTTTCATCATCCATAACTTTTTCCAAGTTTTACTCGTACTATCTCATAGTACCATCTATCTATAGCATTGAGCTGAAATTTTTAATCATTCAATTGATCATCTGTCATTCTATGACTTAATCCAATAACATTGTGATCTTACTCTACAATCGTTTTATATTACGATCCTCTTATCCTACGATCGTTTCATCCTATGACCTTCTATACTCTTCTCTCTAATCATAATATATGGTTTTATTGCATTTTTGTCTTATAGACCTCGTCTATTAATCAACACTTGTCATCTTTATCACTGGAGTCAATTAACTCCTAATTCTCATCTTTTATAATGCATCAAGATTCTTCTTTGAATCGTCTCATATATATCTCAACTCTTACTATGAATTTTTTTTCTAAATTCATTCACTATCGATTAAACTCTATTTGAGTTTATTCTTTATCATTATCCTCTTTCTACCCTCAGGTTATAGCCTAAGGCTCTTACCTAAGGTTTATAACCTATAGCTCTGATACCAACCTGTGACGCCCCCAAATCAGGGTTACCTTATCCACGAATTCGGTGCATCATTGTGCAACTCGTACATCATACTATTAATAACTCATTGCGGAATAAGAAAAATATTTACATTAATATAATATAAATCTTGTCACCCCAAGCCTCGAAACCATAACTAAAATATGATCTTACTACATGAATGTAATTACAAGATTATTACAACATGTTCCCATCTAATCCCAGGTATGAAGACCTTAACTACAACATCATTTAATAATCATTACAAATTTAATTCTATTCATATTGTACATAACAATACTTTACAACAATAACTATTAAAACTTACCATTACACTCTTTATTATCAATTCGGATTTCGTAACCTTTAAATACTACACTTATGATCAAGGTTGAATAAATACCATGATCCTTTATACAACATCATCATCCTTGTAGTTTACTATAACAAGTAACTAACATAATCAAGTCTTAACTACTATAATGGATAACCTTCATTTTTAGCTCAAGGTTTACATAGTCAAATTTCCGTACATCATATACCGTCATCATAGCTAAATAATTACAATAAAGAAACATTTAGCAACCTTCCTGTATCCCTGCACCTCTAATCCTTATCATCACGATATTAAGATAATTGTATTGCATCGTAAATCTGCAAAAGTTTTATTTTTGCAAGAATGAGCATGACGGCTCAGCAAGAACTAACAGTTTTCACATTTCATGTTTCACGTAACACATAAGTTTGCATTTTATCCATCCATCATAATTCTCATACTATGCATCTTACTCATGCATTATAAATCTTATGCAATTCATCTATATATATGCATCATGCATCTCATAGTATACCTCATGCATCTCGCATTGTATATTTACAATAATTCAAATTCCACATAGAACAATATAGTCACATAATTGCACATTGTGCACACTTTAATCATGCTCGCATATAATCCACATAATAGTGAAAGATTTAGTAATCAAGTCATGTATATCAATACATTTAAACAAGTCAACAAGTTACTGAAAGAACTTGCCTTAAGCGTTCCTTGCTAAATTATGATGGCTCGTCCTTCAAATATCCTACACAATTTATTAACCATAAAATACCAATTAACCACTAAAACGGCCTCACAGATATATATATATATATATATATATATATATATATATATATTTGTTAATATTACAATAATTCTTATCTCATATTGTTCGCGCATTATAGACAATTAATGCGATTAACTCTAAAATATTTTTTGGCGTCGCGTCGTTTGAAAACGTTACAACTTTCATTATCAATCATGATTATTGGTTTATAATAATCACATTCTATATCTTATAATGTTCGTTTCATTTGAATCAAAACACCATTTAAGTTCATTAACACATTACTCGGCGATTCGATGTTTACACGTCACACGCCTAATTCGCTTCTTTTGCATATGCTTAGCATGCTCATACATTGGGTTACGACACTCCATAATATTTTATTCTTATTAAAAATAAAATATTAAACAAGGTTATACACACTTGTTACGGCGTTACGACGCTTGCACGTCTGTACGCCAAACTTGCCTACTCGAACGCCCAAGCGATACGCATTTGCATACGCCTAGCACGCCCATTCGATTTGTCTAATATTCAATGGTTAATGCTAAGTATCATTATAATTCATAATGTTCATGTTTTAAAACTTAGAACATCATTTTACATTGTCGGGAGCATTACACGTGCTTACGCACATGCCCGACACCCTCCGATTGCCTCTAATTACACAACAGTCCTACAAATGGCCAATTTGGGAAATGATCCCGACCTCAAATTGAAAAACTTAAAGAACAAAAGTTGTAGGCCTACTCTTTCTCGTTCCGGATCATCTTGAATCACCTCAATCCGAGTTGGTATGAGAAAGTTATGCCTATTATAGTAAAGGACGTCAAAGCAGTCTAACCTGACACTATTCCAGCGCGTCCGAGCACTGAAACCTTTAGTGTTCAGCGCGGGTTGCGCTGAGGCCTCTGACATTCAGCGCTGATGGCACTGAACTAGTGTAATTTGAGCGCCGTCGGCTCTGAAACGCAGACAACACAAATTTTCTAGATTTCGCGACTCGACCTTCCTCCACTCTAATCTTCATATCTCCTTCCATACACGTTCAAATTGGTCTATTTCGGACTCTATGGACTCTTAACTCATGGGGCTACAACATATCAAAAATTCAAAGCTACCCATTAACATTAACATGGCCAAATCTTAGGTCAAAGTACTAACTCATGTTATATTTTCGTGTTCTTAGTGTTCTTGGTGTTCTTCACCAAAATCATCACAAATCTTCATTTTAACTTCTTTTTAATCTGTTCCAGTTGGGTTAGCTTCGTAACCCATGGAACTACACTTCTATAACATCAAAAAAATTATACTAACATGTAATCTAAGTTCCAAATACTCAAAAATTCGTCTGAAGGTCCAAAGTCCAAAAATGTCCATTGTTCGTTCTCTTTTAAGCATGGGTACGAATTTTCTTCATTTTTGTTCAACTTTGATGTTATGAATGGCTTACATAACCTCTTAACAATATTACTATACAACCACAACCAACAACAACAACAACAACAACAATCGTAATAAAATCACTCATCAAGGAAAATATCTCAAAAACCACAAAAAGCTTGGAAATCTAACCCAAAATCGAATGAAATGGGTTTAAGCTAACGATTTGTCTCTGTAAATCCGTTTAAATACTAAGAAGATGAACTAGAGAGCTTGTTAGGGCTGAGCTAGAGGTTCCTTCCTTCTTTGCTTGGTCACCCGAGACCCTCTTCTTTTCTTCTTCTTCCTCACTTCTTCTTCTTCTTTCTTCCTTAACTCTCTCTCTCTCTCTCTCTCTTTTTCTTTCTATTTTTTTTGCATCAACTGGAATGGGAGAGAAGGAATGAATGGGATGCTCGGGAGAGGGGTGGGTTAATCAATCAAGGGAGAGGATTGCAATTGTAGGGGCTCAATGCACTTGGTTTGGCATAAGGCCACTCTTGGCCGACACTCCCTCCTTGGCTAAATTTCTATTGGCTAGCATGTCTCCTACTTAATTCCTATTGGTTCATGGAGTTTGGTTGCTTCCCAATTATGCAATACACAATTTAAAACACCCATTTGGTTTCTCCCATACCCAAATCCTCTCACTTTTGTATCAAATTGATCAATAATTCCACCCATAAATTAAAATGGGTACTCCCATAAAATATTGGGACGCGTAAAAATAATCATTATAGGATTTGTCCATATATTCGGAAACACCCATATAATACATTTCGGATACAGATAAAATCACGTATCAGCTCAAATAAAATTTCTGACACTTGGAAAAATTATTCCTTCGCGTACACGTCTTAACAAAATTAACAGAAATCGAAAATAATATAAAAATATTCGGAGCATAAATAGTGTCTCGAAAAACATGCCCAGGAATAGTGATTTTGCGATAATACGCGAAATCAATATATTCACTCATATGGTTCAATAATGCATAAAAATTCATAAATTGACATCATCAAAGTTATAAAATAACCTTAAAACACGTTACATAAAAATAATATTTAATATATTTAATAATATTAATAAACCCAATTTACAAGGGTATTCACGATTCGCGATATCTGCTCTTCATGATTAACTCCCCATAATCATATACACCATCGCACATATATCTCGCTCATAATTCGAGTTAGCGCATTTACAACAAATAACTCGTTCAATAATATTATCCTTCAACTATTTATTTAATCCAATAAATAATACTCTAGCGATATTTCTCGAAACCACCAAATTAGCTTATACGAACACTTTCATACATACTAATTATCGCTTACACATAATCTAGGTCATAATATAACCTTTAAACTCTTAACACATAATATTATTAATAAAAGCCTATTTTATTCAATAATATCCATAAGCTCGAATTACCAAGCTACCAACGGCTCGCGATCGTTACAATAATTAACTATTAACTCATTCATTCTGAATCTACGTATATATTTAACATTTATATATATACATACTAAGCTCACCAAATAAATCACATAAATATATATATATAAAACACACACACACACACACACACACACACACACACACACACACACATATATATATATATATATATATATTCAAACTCGAATCATAATAAGAATTATTCTATATTAAATTCTTATTATAATTATTCTCGAAAATTCGGGTTGTCACAATAGAGATTCAAGTTTGCGGGACTTAAAGAGGGCAAGAGTGTCCTTGTCTTTGTGACTAAATTACCAAGTCTGCGGGGCTTAAAGAGGTCTTTGTGTCCTTGTTGTAGTGACTTAAATATCCAAATCTGCTGGGCTTGAAGAGGGCAAGAGTGTCCTGATCAGAGTGATCGAATTTATAGTGGAATCCTACTTGTTGAAGTAAAAGAGTGGAGTAGGAGTTGTTCAGTCTCCGAACCACTTAAAAATCTCTATGTTATTTATCTTATTGTCTTATATTTATTTGCACTATAATTGTTATTAATTTTCCAAGCTAAACTAAGAACTGAAGTCTTCAAGTTATCTTTAAGGGGAAATCTTTTAAATATCATATTTTTTGTTGTGCTAAATTAATCTGATTATCATCTATTGGTTAAAAGGTTTAAACAAGTAATTTTTTAAAGGATTTATTCAACCCCCCTTCTAGATCTTAAGTGCCCTTAGGAAACAACAAGTGGTATCAGAGCAGGTTCTCACGAACACAAAGCTTACACTTTCAGTTGATCTATGGCACTAAACAAAACCAGTTCTGAGCTTGGTAGAGGAAACAAACCACCTATCTTAAATAGAGAAAAGTTTTCTAACTGGAAGGTACGTATGCAAGCATATATGGATGTGATCGATGATGATTTATTTAATGTTTTCCTAAATGGTCCGCATGTTCCTACTAAGCTGACTCCAACAACTGAAGATCCAAACAAAGTTATTGTCAAGCAAAGGATAGAATGGACAGAGAATGAAAAGAAGTTGGTGCAGCTGGATAAGAGAGCCAAGAATATTTTATTCATGGCACTAGAAGATGAGTTGTTTGAAAATGTCGTAAACTCCACCACCGCTAAAGAAGTTTGGGAAGCCCTGCTAGTAATGCATGAAGGCACAAAAGAAGTCAGAGAGAACAAGCAATCTCTTCTAACTCAACAATATGAAATGTTTTCTTATATCTCTGGAGAAAACATTATGGCCAGCTATAAACGCTTCAACGTTCTGCTGAACTCCTTGAGATCTTATGGCAAGGTTTATCCCAATAAAGATTTGAACATAAAATTCATGAGAGCTCTTCCAAGCAAATAGGACGCCAAGACTACTGCCATTAGAGAATCAAAAAATCTGCATGAAATGACGGTGCAGAAGCTCTAGGGAAATCTTCTTACGTATGAGCTTGAACTGAATTAAAGAGCTGAAACTCTTTTTGAAAAAAAAAGGAAAGATAAAGGAATGGCTCTCAAAACTTATGTGGTTGCTTCAAGAGCTCCAGCTGAGGATGATGAAGATGATGATCTAAGAGAAGCTGATGAAGATGAAGATATAGCCTTACTTACTCGAAGGCTAAGAAAGTTTATGAAAAGAAGCAGCTGGAAATCAAGGAATAACTCCAAAGGAAACAGTAGCAAGGATCAAGACAAAGATCTTTGCTACAACTGCAAGAAACCTGGCCATTTCATCGCTGAGTGCACCAAACCTCGGTGAGAAGATCTCAAGAAAGACAAATAGAAGTCCTATGGAAAGAAAGAATACAAAGACCACAGAAAGCATAACAAGAAAGATAAAGAATATGTAGCTGAAGAATCATGGAGTGAGTCAGAAGGTGATACCAGTTTAGACTCCAGTGATGATGAAGAACCACAACTTGCAAATCTATGCCTGATGGCAATAGGTGAAGATTCCAGCACAACCATTGATCGTCGAGTGATCGACATCAATGAGGTATTTGACTTCAACTCTCCTGATGTTAGCATAGATGATTTAAGATTAGCTTTTCATGACATAACATCTGAATTACACAAATTTATGAAGTTATTTAGGGTTCTTTCAAAGGATCATTCTCTACTGCAAAAGGCGAAAGAAAAGGTAAACGCAGAGCTGGAAACTACTCTACGAAACACTGCCTCTCTATCCAAATTTGAGGCTGAGAATGAGAACTTAAGAAAAATAGCTGAAAACTGTACACTAAGAGAAATTGCTCTAAATTCTCGAATAGAGGAATTAGAAAAGACAATCTCAATGTAGAATCGTTCTTCTTCGTCAATGGAAGCACTGATCACAAGTCAGAAGAGAGTTGTGTCTGACAGATCAGGACTGGGATTTGAAAATTCATCTTATGATTCATGTGTGGAAAAATTAGTGGATACTAGCATTAACCATGTCTCTTCTTAAAATAGAGGCATTGTATTTGTATAATCCAAAGAAAATTCTGAACCTTTTATTTTAAATTGTCAAATCTCTACTGATCAGATTGTTATTCCAAAAGACAACAGATCACATGTTGGTTTAGGTTTTGTTAAAATGCAGAGTAAACCCAAATCTAAGTTTTCACCATGAAACGTTGTAAAGTCTGACAAGTTTAACTCTATGAATCATCCTGGTATTAATCGTAGAGCTGGATCTTATTCTACGAAATCTCAAAATCATAGAACAACATTCAAACAAAAAAGAGATAAGACACATTCTTCATATAAATTTTAAATGAGAAGATACCCACACACACACTCACATGCACAACATGTAAAATGTTGTAGTTGTTTCAAACATGGTCATAAAGCTACATACTGTTATTATTCTGAGCATATTGCACACAAAGGACTCAAAATCAAACAGATTTGGGTCCCAAAGGGAACTAACATTGCTGGACCCAAATACATATGGGTACCAAAATAAAGAGAAGTCATTTTTGCAGGTACCAAGGAGATCTGAATCAATTTGGTATCTTGATAGCGGATGTTCCAGGCACATGACTAGTAACAAGGCACTCCTATCAGATTTTAAGGCCAAAGACAGTCCAACAGTTATCTTCGGAGATAATAACTCTAGAAAAACCAGAGGCTATAGCTTAATTAGAAATGGAGCTGTCTCATTCAATAAGGTAGCCTATGTTGATGGGCTAAAGCACAATCTCCTAAGTATATGTCAACTGTGTGATAAAGGTCATCAAGTTACTTTTCTCAACAATCAATGTCAAGTTCGAGATCTGGAAACTAACTCACTAAAGCTAACGGGATCTAAAAAAGGAAATATGTATGTGGTCAATCTCTCTGAACTAAGTTCTTCAGCATCAGCTTGCTTCTTCGCCAAAGCCTCTGAAGATGTAAGTTGGTTATGGCACAAAAGACTATCTCACCTTAATTTCAAGAGTATATCAAAACTCGTATCAAAGGATCTAGTCAGAGGTCTACCAAAGCTGAGTTTCATCAAAAAAAAGACCCTGTAAAGCATGTCAGCTGGGGAAGAAGACCAAGAACTCATTCAAGAGCAAAGCTGTCAATTTAAATGACAGACCTCTACAACTTCTTCATATGGATCTGTTTGGGCCTGTTCTAACTACTAGTCTTGGAGGTAAAAGGTACTCTCTGGTAGTAGTGGATGACTACTCCCGATTCACATGGGTGTTCTTCATAAGATCTAAAGACAAAACTAGTTCTCAGCTGATCAAGTTCTTCAAGCAAGTGATGAATGAAAAAGGTAAGAAGATAAAAGCAATAAGGAGTGATCATGGAAGAGAATTCAACTATTCTAAAGTCAACCAATTCTATGAAGATAATGGAATTATGCATAACTTATCAGCTCCAAGAACTCCAGAACAAAATGGAGTGGCTAAAAGAAAGAACAAAACATTGATAGAAGCAGGAAGAACACTTCTTGCTACTGCTCATCTTCCAGAATATTTTTGGGCAGAAGCAGTTAATACGGCATGTTATACTCAGAATAGGTCCTTGATTCACTCTACGCTCAAGAAGACACCCTACGAGTTGTGGAAAGGAAGGAAGCCGAATATAAGTTATTTTCGTGCTTTTGGTTATGCATGCTACATACTCAACATTGGTAAAAGATATCTAACTAAGTTTCAGCCAAAGTCAGATGAAGGAATCTTTCTCGGATACTCTATGGAAAGTAAAGCTTATAGAGTGTTCAATAAGAACTCCTTGACAGTAGAAGTCTCCATTTATATCACCTTTGATGAGGCTGATCAAGGAACTTCAGAAAAGACAACTCAACCTGAAGTGATCGTAGAGTTAGAACCTCAGATCGCTGAGCAGAAGAACCCTACAACTGTTGAAGCTGAAATCGTAGAACCAGACCCTATGATCGTTACACCTGATTAAGGAATCGTAGAGTCTTTGATTCCAATTATGGGAACTCTACAAATAAATGGAGACACGGAGGAAGAACTAAATCTAGAAGATCTCAAACAACAAGGTATAAGAACAGATGTCCCCTCAGGAAGCAGATGGGCAAAAGATCACACTCAAAATTTAACTATTGGAGATCCTAATGCAAGAGTTAGAACAAGGTCAGCTACACAAAATGAATGCTTCTACCTCAGTTTTCTTTCTTAATTAGAGCCTAAGAAGATTGAAGAAGCTCTAGAAGATTCAAGTTGGATTGAGGCTATACAAGAAGAACTAAATCAGTTCGAAAGAAGCAAAGTGTGGAGACTAGTTCCAAGGCCAAGAAATCATCCAGTCGTAGGCACAAAATGGGTCTTCAGAAACAAGATGGATGAGACTAGAGTGATCACAAGAAATAAGGCAAGATTGGTCGCTAAAGGTTACTCTCAAGAAGAAGGAATTGACTTCGATGAAACCTTTGCACCTATTGCCAGACTGGAAGCGATCAGAATGTTCCTAGCTTATGCAGCTTACATGAAGTTCAAAGTTTTCCAAATGGATGTAAAGAGTGCATTTCTGAATGGTGAACTGCAAGAAGAGGTTTATGTTGAACAACCTCTAGGTTTTATCAACTCTACTCATTCTAATTATGTCTATAAATTAGATAAAGCACTTTATGGTCTAAAGCAAGCACCTAGAGCATGGTATGAAACTCTCACTAATTATCTGGTTGAAAATGGATTTACTAGAGGTAGGATAGACACAACTCTATTTCTTAGGAAGCATAAAAGCAAAATATTATTAGTACAAATCTATATAGATGATATTATCTTTGGTTCTACTGACGAAAAATTATGTGAGAGATTTGCTAAGCCAATGCAGAGCAAGTTCGAAATGAGCATGATGGGCGAGCTGATTTATTTTTTTGGACTCCAAGTAAAACAAATAAATGAAGGAATCTTCACCAAGCCAAGTATATCAAAGACTTACTTAAAAAATATGGCATGGAATCAGCTACTCCCATGAAAACTCCTATGGCTTCTGCAACTAAATTAGACAAGGATGAAAAGGGTAAGAGTATTGAGATTACTCAATACAGAGGTATGATTGGATCTCTCCTACACTTAACTGCTAGTAGACAAGATACCATGTTCTCTATATGTATTTGTGCGAGATTTCAAGCTAACCCTAAGGAATCTTACCTAATTGCTGTCAAAAGAATTTTCAGATATCTCAAGGGTACTCCATATTTGGGAATGTGGTATCCCAAAGAGTCTCCTTTTGATCTAATGGGATACTCTGATGCAGATTTTGCAGGATGTAAAATAGACAGGAAAAGTACTAGCAGAACGTGTCAATTTCTAGGCAATAGACTTGTCTCATGGTTCATCAAGAAGCAGAATTCAGTCTCAACATCTACTGTAGAGGCTGAATATATCGTAGTTGGAAGTTGTTGTGCTCAAATCTTATGGATGAAGAACCAGCTAGCTGACTATGGGTTTGCATTCAAGTCTATTCCCATATTTTGTGATAATACTAGTGCTATATCTATTTCCCATAACCCTGTCATGCATTCAAGAACTAAGCATATAGAAATTAGATATCACTTTATTAGAGACTATGTGCAAAACAAGAATATATCATTGCATTTTATTCCCACTGAAAATCAGCTAGCGGATGTGTTTACAAAACCACTAGATGAATCTAGATTCAACAAATTGATAAGTGAATTAGGTATGCTTAATTTGCATCCTTAGTTTTATATTTCAAAATGGTACTAACGAGTGCAGGCAAGAAATGAGAGGTTTTCGTAAAGTCAAAAGCGGATCATAGAACGATGATAAGATCGCTGAGCTAAACAGGAAGTTCGTAGAGCTAACCAGAATCACTCTACGAAAAATAAACTTAAGGCGGTTTTGCCTTATAGCGCGTAACAGTCACGTAAGTAAAGATAGGAAGTTACTGCCATACAGCTGTAAAAACGCAGCACAAGAAGTAACGTGCAACAAATCATATCATGCCACATCTCCCACTTAGGAAAAATAAGAGGGAAGTAATATTAAAATCATTTCAAATTTCCCTCTGACCCTTACGATTCTCTCACTTCTCAAATCTGAAATCTTTATCTCTTTTCTGCCCTAAATTTCAAACTTCAGAAAGCTTAGACATTTTTGTGATCTTTGAGCATAACTCAAACAAAATGGCAGATATTCAAATTGTGACTGGCATTCAGCTGTGCTCTGATAAATTCGTAGAAGAGGAGAAGAAGTTCAACGATGTACTCAAGCTTGTGCGAGCAGTTGGCTTCTCCGAATATTTGGAAGCAAACATTAGAATTTACACATAACTTATCCAGGAATTCTATCTAAATGCTGAGTATGCTAATGGGAGCCTTGCTATATCAAACTCGTTGCTCATCCTTGCTATATCATGATTTCATTGCAGCTAAACGCGAGACGTCAGGGAAGAACAAAGGGAAAGAAAAGATGAAATGATAGACTTCATGTAGCAGATTCTAAATTTATGTGTAGTTAATTACTGTTAATGTAATTTAAACCCTGACATTTATTTAGGGTATGGATTTGTGTATGTGTTTAAGGTTATTGTACTCTGGGACTAGTAGCACCTTCGAAATGAACAATGTATGTTTATTATATTCCGCATTCTAGTTACCATATGTTGTTAGAGGTGAATGTTTGTATTGGATCGTGATGACCGGATCCGGGTATTTGGAGGCCCGAATTTGGGGGCGTCACAGGTTGGTATCAGAGCTGTAGGTTATAAACTTTAGGATCGCGAAACCTAGGTTATAACCTTCATAGTAAACTCGTATTGAGTATTAGAAGATAAATCGAGGAGATTTATTATATGTGGTTTTGATGAATTGGGGAATTCATCGAGTCGAGTAGTACCCAATGAAATATAATTTTATTTCTTCAATGAATATATTTTATTGCTGTACTAATGTTGATTTTCGGTGTGATTATAGGATGACTGACATAGTAGGGGATAGTGGTACCCAGGAGGAGGAGACATTCATAGACATACCAATAGTTGCTGAGCAGTTGGTGGGGTATGCTCCTATTGCCCCAGGAGTGCCGCTAGAGGAGTCCGAGCTAGAGGAGGACTACCAGAGGGAGCTACCAGAGCCTGTTATAGGTAGGGTGATGAGATCCGGTAGTCAGGACCCGGATGACAGTGAGGAGGACCCTGAGACCGAGGGAGAGGAGCCACCCGCTGATGTTGATGGCATGGGGTCCACTGCTGACGATATCATTGAGGGACTGACCAGCAGGACCGAGGAGCTGGAGGCTCGGATAACTCATCTGGAGGAGCAGAATTAGACCCACCAGATTAGAGAGGACTAGTATAGGGATCTGGCTTACCAGCTCGAGCATGACCTGGGAGTAGCAAAGATACAGCTGCAGGGTTACGAGTCCTCAGCGCAGCAGATCGGACCACTGCTACATCAGCTAGTGGCCCGAAACGCTGAGTTGAGAGAGAGGCTGGAGCAGAAGGATCTGCAGATCGCCCACCTGAAGGCCAAGTAGGAGGCCATGAGGTTCGAGATTGGGCTAGAGGTTGCTGAGAATGTCCGAGTGAGGGACGCCTGGGTCAGAGCAGCAAGTAGAGTTGATCTATTGGAGGACCGGTTAGAGGCCAGGGCGGTAAGGATTGAGACCTTGGGATTTGCTCTGGATGCAGCCTACCGGAGGCCCCGGACTGAGGTGGGGGAGTCTAGCCGCTCTGTTCGTCGCAGGGTCGGGGGTGGAGCATTCTCTTCTGGTCAGCAGGCACGGATCCGTCACGATGTGCAGTGACTTGATAGGGCAGTTGATTTGTCTTTAGTACAGTCAGTCCCACTTTTTGTTATATTAGGGACGTATTCATGTTTGTCTTGTGAAACTTTATATTTGTATTTATGCTTGGGGTAGCAGTTACACCCCAACTTTTGTGGTCTTGAGGGATGAAAGGTTAGGATTCCCCACTTTTGTCTCAGGGGGAAATGATTGATAGGGCACAATGGCGCATTTATAGAAGTATGCCACAGGTTTAGTCTTTGTAACAAACAGTGGTATATCAATATAAATGCAGTTGTCTCACTTAAATCAAATGTGTTGATAGATGTTTTACCTTTGATTGCTGATTTTAATGACATATTGTGTAAAATATAAAATTATAGGTAAAAATCAGCCAGAATTCAAATCATACTGCCAAGAGGACAACCACGTAATCGACAGGTTGAAGAGTCAGAGAGTGAGGTTGGAAATCAATCCAATCCAATGAGGATGTTCGCAAAAATGCTGGCAGAAGCTATGCAATCAAGACCGCCACCTGGAGGGACCCAAGCAGCAACCGAGCCAGTGCATCATCTGGCAAATTTCAAAGATTTCAAATTGGTTGGACCACCCGAGTTCAAGGGAACTCTTAACCCAATCTAAGCGCAGACCTGGATTGAGGAGATAGAAAAGGTCTTCGAGGTAGCACGGGTGGCAGAAGAACAGAAAACAAGTTTTGCTACCTTCATGTTAAAGGGCGAGGCAAACTACTGGTGGAAGGCCAACAGGGGCTGAGTGGAAGGAGGCATTGTCGCATGGGAACGCTTTAAGGAGATGTTCTTGGAAAATTACTTTCCAGAGAGCATGAAGCAAGAGATGGAGATCAAGTTCCTGGAACTAAAACAAGGAAACATGTCCGTGGCTGAGTACGCGGCTAGGTTTAATGAGTTGGCACGGTTTGCAACTCACCAAGTCGACATAGAGGAAAGGAAAGCTCGTAGGTTTGCGCAAGGGTTGAAACCATGGTTATACCGTTCTGTTGCGGTATTAAAAATCAAGACATTTGCAGAATTGTTGGAGAGGGCGATCATTGCATAGGGTGGCAGTGAGGCCCTGACTAAGTACAATCAGGAAAAGAAGAAGGGTCATGAGGGCCAGAAGGCAGGAAGCAGCGGGGGCAGTAACCCCAACAAACGGAGATGGGTCGAGAGTCAGTCCTCCGGGGGAAACAAATCTGGAGGGGAGGTGAAGAAGCCAGGCAGGTGCAACAATTGTGGCAAGAACCACACGGGGGAATGCATGAAAGGGAAAAGCGTGTGTTACCGTTGTGGACAACCTGGGCACATGGCCCCACAGGGCCCTAATAAGCCGAAAGGAGGTTGTTTCTCATGTGGATCACCTGACCACCAGATCAAGGATTGCCCGAAGAGGAATGGCGACGCCGGGAGTGGCAACCGAAGCAATAACAACAGTGGGAATAACAACCGGCTGAGCTACGGGGCACCAGCCAGTCAAGCCAACAGGCCGATGGCACGCACGTTCAACATGACTGTTCAGGATGCAATGGAATCCAGAGACGTGGTGTCAGGTATCATCCCAATCAATGATATAGATGCATATGTGTTATTTGATTCGGGTGCTACTTGCTCTTTTGTTTCCGAAGAATTTGCTAGTCAGTTAAATTTACCTCGTGAAAAATTAGAACACCCTATGAACGTAGAAGTAGAAAACAAGGAAATTATTCCCGTAGACTACATTCATAAGAATTGTTGTGCTGAATTGCGAGGATTCAAGCTCAATGTGGATTTGATACCAATTCGGCTGGGAGAGTTTGATGTAATCCTGGGAATGGATTGGCTATCAAATCACGGAGCAGTTATTGATTGCAAGAAGAAATGTGTACACCTGAAGACTCCTACTAAGTCGAAGGTGGTATTTTACGGTAGTAAGTCACCAAGACAATCTTGTTATCTGACTATGATGCAAACCAAGAAACTGCTTAAGAAAGGTTGCGTGTGTTATTTGGCACATGTAATTGATACTCGTCAGGTCGGGGATGAGATGAGTCAAATACCAATCGTGAGGGATTTCGCTGATGTCTTCCCCGATGAACTTCTGGGACTGCCACCGGATAGGGAAACCGAGTTCGTTATCGATCTGGCACCGGGGACCGCACCAATATCGAAACCGCCGTACCGAATGGCACCTGTAGAAATGAAAGAGTTGATGGTGCAACTGCAGGAACTGTTAGATAAAGGTTATATCAGACCAAGCGTGTCCCCATGGGGAGCGCCAGTTCTGTTTGTAAAAAAGAAAGATGGTTCGATGAGACTTTGTATCGACTACCGGGAGTTGAACAAGGTTACGATTAAGAATAGGTATCCGCTTCCTAGGATTGACGATTTATTTGATCAGCTTAAGGGAGCGAAGTACTTTTCAAAAATTGACCTAAGAACAGGCTATCATCAGCTGAAAGTGAGGCAAGAAGATATCCCGAAGACGGCATTCAGGACTCGTTACGGGCACTTCGAGTTTCTGGTAATGTCTTTTGGATTGACGAATGCACCAGCAGCATTCATGGATATGATGAACAGAGTGTTCAAGCAGTACTTGGACAAGTTCGTAGTCGTATTCATCAATGACATCTTAGTGTATTCGGAGACAGAGGAGGAGCATGCTGAACATTTAAAGATTGTATTAGAAGCTCTCAGGAGGGAGAAGTTGTACGCGAAGTTTTCTAAGTGTGAGTTTTGGTTGCAGAGGGTACAATTTCAGGGTCACGTCATCGACAAAAATGGTGTTTCGGTGGACCCATCAAAAGTAGAAGCGGTTATCAATTGGGAGCAACCAAAGACCCCAACAGAGATCAGGAGTTTCTTGGGATTAGCGGGATACTATCGAAGGTTCATACAGGATTTTTCAAAGATAGCATCGCCGTTGACCAACCTCACCAGGAAAACAGTTAAGTTCGTTTGGTCTGAAAAATGTGAGGAAAGTTTCATGGAGCTGAAGAAGAGACTCAGCCAAGCACCGGTGTTGACCTTACCCGACAACACTGGGGGTTTCGTAGTGTATAGCGATGCGTCACACAAGGGTCTGGGCTGTGTACTGATGCAACACGGTAAGGTCGTGGCGTACGCATCCCGTCAACTGAAAGACTATGAGAAGGGTTACCCGACTCATGACCTGGAGTTAGCCGCGGTAGTTTTCGCCTTGAAGATTTGGAGGCACTATCTGTACGGGGAGAAGTGCGAGATATATACAGATCACAAAAGTCTAAAATATATCTTCACTCAGAAGGAGCTGAACATGAGGCAGCGCCGATGGTTAGAATTGATCAAAGATTACGACTGTGAAATTCTGTATCATCCGGGCAAAGCGAATGTAGTGGCTGATGCCTTAAGTAGAAAAGGCAAGGTGAAATTGATGCAGTTGATAGTTCAAGAGGAGTTGATAAAGGATTTTGAACGTCTGGATTTGGAGGTTAAGTATCCAATGGAGACGAACGAAAAATTGTGTACCGTAACAGCAGGTCCGACTCTACTGGATAAGATAAATGAGGCTCAAGAATTTGATGAAGAGTGCCTTGTCATTAAGGAGCAACTATCGGAGGGAAAAGCATTGAAGTACAAGATTGACAGGACAGGATTGCTGAGATTCGAGGGAAGGATCTGGATACCCTACGTACCAGACTTAAGGGAAGAAATTTTGCAGGAGGCCCATAATACGAGGTTTTCGGTACATCCAGGTAGCACCAAGATGTATCAAGATCTTCGTCAGCATTATTGGTGGCCGCATTTGAAAGGAGAAGTTGCAGAATACGTCAGCCGGTGTTTAACTTGTCAAAGGATCAAGGCAGAGCACCAACGGCCGAGCGGATTATTGCAACCCTTAGAGATTCCCGAGTGGAAGTGGGAGCACATTACTATGGATTTTGTGGTAGGACTCCCGATAACACAAAAGGGTCTAGACGCCATCTGGGTGATCGTAGATCGTTTGACCAAGTCTGCCCACTTTCTACCGATCAAGATCAGGTACAAATTGGAATAGTTGGCGAAACTTTACGTGAAGGAAATAGTATCACGACATGGAGTGCCGGTATCTATTGTGTCTGACAGGGATCCGCGCTTCACGTCAAATTTTTGGAGAAGTCTACAGGAGAGACTGGGAACACAGTTAAGAATGAGTACGGCGTATCACCCTCAGACTGATGGTCAGAGTGAGCGAACAATTCAGACTCTAGAGGATATGCTCCGGGAAGTTGTGATGGACTTAAGTGGCAGCTGGAACGAGCACTTGCCACTAGTAGAGTTCGCCTACAACAATAGTTACCATGCTAGTATTGGTATGCCACCGTACGAAGCGCTATACGGAAGAAAGTGTCGAACGCCGTTGTGTTGGGATGAAGTTGGTGAACGGAGGTTGTTGGGACCAGAATTGGTACAACAAACCGTGGAAATCATTAAAGTAATAAGACAACGGTTAGTAGTAGCCCAGGATCGTCAGAAGAAGTATGCCGACTTACATCGTCAGAAACGAGACTTTGAAGTTGGTAGCTTTGTGTTTCTGAAGGTATCTCCCTGGAAAGGGAAAATCCGTTTTGGAAAGAAGGGAAAATTGAGCCATAGGTTCATAGGACCTTTTGAAATATTAAGAAGAATAGGTGAAGTGGCGTACGAGGTAGCATTACCTCCTGAACTTGAGCACATCTACAACGTGTTTCATGTATCAGTGTTGCGTCCGTATAAGCCAGACTACAAGCATGTCATTTCCTATGAACCAATTCAAGTCGAAAGGGACTTATCGTACGAGGAGATTCCTGTCCAAATATTTGATAGGAAGGAGCAGAAATTGAGAAATAAAGTCATTCATTCGGTTAAAGTACTCTGGAGGAATCACGCGGTGGAAGAAGCCACGTGGGAGCTCGAAGAGAAGATGAGGGCAAATTACCCCCAGTTATTTGAGTAACCTTAGATTGAATTCCGAGGACGGAATTTTTGTAAGGGGGAGAGGATGTAATGTCCAAGAAATTTTAAATATTGTATTAATTTATTTTAATATATTAAATTCGTTTTATTTAAATTTTTCGAATTTAATTGAATCCATGTAGGTATCGTTATTTAATAATATTTTAATCTCATATTATTAATAATATTTTAATCTAATATTATTAGCCATTTAATAATATTTTAATCATTTATTAATGCTTAAATCAAATATTATTACCCATTCAATAATATTTCCATAAAGTTTTAATCTTAATATTTCTTTATTTACTTAAAAATATCAAATTCTTATATTACAAATATCATAGTAATATTTTAATAAGTTTATTTTAATTATTTTATCCTTTATTAAACAACTTATTTAATACCCATAAAAGGTCATAAATATTATTTATGATAATAAATTATCAAATTACCTCACATAGGTCAGATTACACTATAATAGGAGTACCTAAGCTTTAACATCCTATTTTCCTCATTTATGACATCGTTTAACCATTTATTTCCTTTTAACCATAACTATAACATTATTATGAAAAATGACAAACAAGTTCTGAAAATTATTAGCTTCTGGATATGGATATTATATGACCCAACAATGATTCACAAATTTTCCTGAAAATTTAGA
Source organism: Aralia elata (assembly GCA_034770075.1). Lineage (NCBI taxonomy): Eukaryota > Viridiplantae > Streptophyta > Magnoliopsida > Apiales > Araliaceae > Aralia > Aralia elata. The sequence goes on along the minus strand of CM068386.1, from coordinate 48,028,534 downwards.
AAGTGATTTACTATTTTTAAAGTACTCAAAACCTCCGAATCTTGTTACATTTTTCATAAATCGAGTTTTGCTCAAACATTTTTGAAACTTTTAGGGTACCCTCCCATGACATATATAAACATACTGTAAATATGTCAGATGTTTCCAAGGTATACACAATGAGGAATCTGGGTAAGAATATTTAGGAGTCCTTCACGGTAAAAGCTATCATACACAAACCACATATCGAAACGTGTTCGTTCTTTTTCCTACCTATAGATAACTTCTTAAGGTACCTCTGTGATTTTTACTAAATTTTTAAAAGATTGATAACTAGACGAAACAACCTTTGGAAAAATGGGGACAACAAGCTTTTAGGGTTTTAAAGCTTTAAGTTCTATAGCTGGACTGTTTTGGAAAAACAGCCCCCAAGGCTTCAACAATTGTTGGATTTGTATTCTACCACTTGGGTTTACTAGCTAACTTATGTATCTAGCACCCCCCCCTTCGACGGATCACAAATTGAAGTTGTAAAACTTGTGTTACACAAGATTTAGTGGAAGGAAAACTAGGGTTTCACCCCTAGGAGAACATATGTTCACTTTCTTCCTCTAAATCTTTGATCTAACATTCAAGATACTTAGTTCCATACATGATGATATGTAGAACTAGGGTATCTTGGGTATTAGTTTATAACCCCATCAAATCTTGCTATAACACCAAATAGAAGAAGGAAATGAAGATTTAGGTTATACCTTGTTCTAGTAGCAACCTTCCTTGATCTACCAAAGTAAGATATGAACTTAGGATGCACTAATCAAGCTAGCACCCCTCTCATTTCCCTCAAAAACCGAACCCCTCTCTCTCTTTTCTCTCTTTGTATTTTGCTACATTGGGAGAAAAATAGAAGAATAAGAATAGGAGAAAATGAAGAGAAAATGAAATGTGGTGATTCTAGAGTGTATCTTGCAATATAGTTAGATACAACTAGGAGTATAACTAATATCCCCCATATTTTTGTTGTCCCTTGGATAAAAAGCTTTGCCTTATCTCTTCATGTCATTAAAAGTGCTAAGTAGATTTTCTACCAATGGGAGATGGACACGCTTGTACTTGATGTAAGAGTTACTAATATCCCCCATATCTTTGTTGTCCCTTGGATAAAAGGCTTACTAATTGGATAATAGCAAGAAACCTCTACCTTTTGTCATCATGGAGCTAGTGAGTAGCCTTGTGTCACTAGGGTGGCTAATTAACAACTTAGGAGGCTACACCATCAAGTCTAACACACAACTTTCAATACAAGCTAGTTAATTAAATAAAATAAATTTTGAAAAGCAACTTACTCTCACTCTCTCTCTCTCATTGCCGAAAATGCTAGGGTTTGTCCCAAAAATGTTGTCCCCAACATACTACAATTAATCATTTAATGTTACACCTTTAAATTACCAAGTGAGCTAGGTTTTGGACTATACATTAAATACACATGGGGCTTTCAATTTCAATGATTGGACTTATAAAACCAAATTTATTTAATAAAATATTGGATCATTTAATTTAACCCCATGATTAATTAATTAAATTTTCATACCATTAATACTCAAGTCCATGATTCAATTAAATAATTAGGCTTGGCTCATTAATTAAATAACTTAGTCACTTAGTAAATAAATTACTAAATTGACAATTAATATTATTATACAATTTGACAATAATCTCATTAATAACTAGTGTCATTAATTAGTCGCACATTTTATTTACTAACAATATTCAATTTACTCGAATATTTAATTTAGTAAATACTTTGCCAATTTTATGGATATAAAGCCTTAGAGTTTCTCACTAGTTGAGATATACTACTAGTGACTCCCTTAACACAATTTAAATCAATAAATCACATAGTCACATAATCCACCAATGCACTCAAAGGTTTAAATAAGAACACAAAGCTAACTCGTTAAAATTAAATTATATATTTAATTAATAATGACGTTTAAAATTCACAGGCATTACATTAGTAATTCTGGAACACTGGCCGGCACCGGGGCGCGAATTCTTAGTACAATTCCGTGTCGGGGCGAGCTCCATTTTTGTCCGCGCCGGGGCGAGTTCCCCAGGACAAATTTGGCGCCGAGGCGAGCTCGTCGGGATTTATCAGCGGCTGGGTTTGTCTTGTTCTGCCGATAGTGGAATGGCTTGGGAGGATTTTCAGGAGCTTGATTGAGACATGAAGAGAAAGAATGATGAGATTATTGAGCTTAGATGGATTGGAAATGGATTATTGAACCTATCATGGAGAAGAAATAGAGAGAAGGAAGAACCACCATAACATCACCAAGGAGCACGAGAATACAATTTTGGAGAAGAAAATCTAGAAAAGAAGATACTACCAAGCAAGCAATTCGGGAATTAATCTGAAAAGGGTTTTATCATTCTATTTTCTAGTATTTCATTCTTGTTTTGTAATTCCAAAACCATGTTATGTAAATTGAATATGATGTTATTTAGAGCTATCATGAACTAAACTTTTATTTCTAAGATTCCAATGGAACTCAACCCATAGTTTGTATTGAATACTCTCTCTTTGAATACTAGTTAGTCTCTTGTGAATTGGATTTCATAACCTATGCTTATGGATTAATTGCTTGGCCCGTAATTACCTTGGTAACCTATATGAAATTGAGAAATGGAGTATAGTGTTGAGACCTAGTTATGAGTTCATGTGAAAGTTGGATATTCTTATGGATATTTTATGAGATTATGTGGTGTGTGTCTTATTTATTATCCTCAAAGAATAGATAATATGATAGTATTTAGAATAGATATATACCTAAATACCGCATGCATCCACTTGAGATTCTATACTTAATGATTTCTATTGCGAAAGTTGGTAATTGAGAGAGTAGTTAATGAGATTTTACCGTGACATGTGTCTTGTTAATTATTCTTGATATTAGTTTCTTGATAGTGTGTAGAATAGAGATATATCTATATGCCACATTAGGGAATACGTATTTGACCATCGAGAGAGGCTTTTATATAAATGTGATTTCTCGGATGACCATTCTTGTGTTCTAACTAGTTGAAAAAGAGAGAGTTATGATATTCAAATGAAGAGTTGGGGGAAATTTTATCTTAGATCTTCTTATCTTGAATTCTTTCCGTGTTGTATTTGATTCTTGCTTTCTTTATTGTCTTTATTAGTTTTAAAAATCAAATCAATATATTATAGTTAATTATAATTTCACGAGTTTACAAATCATTTATCATTGGTTTAATAAAATCGAGTTAGTATAAGATTAGTAATTGTTAGTATACTTTGCAATTATTCTCCGTGGGAACGATACTTTACTTTGACTTTATTACTTGTTGGCCACTTATACTTGCGCGTATTTGTCATTATATAAAACAGACAACAAGTTTTTGGCGCCGCTGCCGGGGAATTATTATACAATAATTTTACCAATACTGATTATAGTCAAATTTTTCTTAATTTAGACTTGTATATAATATTTCATTTTATTTTGTAGGTACTTTTGATTTGTATGCGACACTCACAAAGTCTAGAGTTATTTCCTTACGATCCTGAGATCGAGAGAAATATTCGAAGACTATGAAGAGAAAAAGCTAGAGGTCCTAACAATCAAGAGGCTATGGCAGCAGACGAATCTAGAGACTATGCAACGCCGCGTATAAATGAATTGCAATCTAGTATCGCAAGGCCAGTAATAGCTGCTAATACCTTTGAAATTAAACTGGGAACAATATAAATGGTGCAAAACTCGATACAGTTTGGGGGTATAGCTAATGATGACCCAAATGAGCATATATTGAGCTTCATTGAGATATGTGATACTTTCAAGTTTAATGGAGTGTCGGATGATGTTGTGAGGCTTAGACTCTTTCCATTCACATTGAGAGACAAAGCTAAGAGTTGGCTTCACTCGTTACCGCCGGGTTCCATTACTATATGGGCAGACTTAGCACATAAATTTTTGGCAAAATTCTTTCCTCCTGCAAAGACTGCTAAGATGAGAAATGATATTTCAACCTTTGAGCAATAACATGGAGAGTCATTGTATAAGGCATGGGAGAGATACAAAGAATTGCTTCGGAGATGCCCTCATCATGGATTACCTCAATGGATGCAAATAAATACCTTTTACAATGGACTGGGAACTCACACTTGAACTAGTATTGATGTAGCTTCGGGAGGGGCATTCATGGCTAAAAATTATGAAGAGGCATATGAGTTGTTAGAAACCATGGCTGCAAATAACTACCAATGGCCAACTTTTAGAGTCAATTAGCAGAAAGTGGTGGGGGTATTAGAAGTGGATGCCATCACAACTTTAACAGCTCAGTTGTTAGCTATGTCAAAGAAAATTGATTCCATGGCTGAGTCAAAAATGCAACAGGTATCCTTTATTTGTGAGCTTTGTGCGGGGACACATGCCACCGACCAATGTGCCATTAATCCTGAGGCAGTTCAGTTTGTGAGTAGCTATCAGAGACCGCCAAATCCATACCAAAACGCCTACAATCCTGGAAATAGAAACCACCCCAACTTCTCATGGAGCAACAACCAAAACCATTAACAAGCTCCAAGATCACACTATCCCCCGAGGTTTTAAAATCAGCAACAACATCATGCAGCACAAACTTCACAACCAGAAAGCAAGCCAGATTTGGAAGAACTCATGATGAAATACATGGCCAACAATGATGTGTTGATAAAAATCCAAGCGACAGCCATCAAAAATTTGGAGAATCATGTGGGGCAAATGGCCAACATGTTGTCAAATAGACCTCAAGGATCTCTTCCTAGTAACACAGAAGCTAAGCCAAGGAGAGAAGGGAAATAAGAATGTCAAGCAGTAACACTTAGAAGTGGAAAACAAGCCCTGTAGGCACCTGAAATACAAAGGGAGGCAACAAAGTCATGCCCTTCCCTAGACTTGGAATATGTAGAATTTTCTAAGGAAAAAGATAACAATGTGGAACCTGAGCCATAACAGATAGAAACTACTGATAAAACCCATGTTGCTCCTACATCAAAAGTGTTCCCACCAGTTCCATTCCCTCAAAGACTTCAAATACAGAAATTAGATAAACAATTTGCCAAATTCCTGGAGGTGTTCAAAAAGCTACATATTAACATACCTTTTGTAGAGGCTTTAGAACAGATGCCGAGCTATGCCAAATTCATGAAGGGTATTTTGTCTAGAAAGAAGAAATTAGAAGATTTTGAGACAATGGCCTTGATTGAGGAATGCAGTGCAGTGCTACAAAGAAAGCTACCTCCTAAGTTGAAGGATCCTAATAGTTTTACCATACCTTGGATGATTGGTAGCTTGTCATTTAACAAGTGTCTGTGTGACTTGGGTGCTAGCATAAATCTCATGCCTTTATCAGTATACACTCAGTTGGGACTTCTTGCACCAAAGCCAACAAACATATCTCTTCAGCTTACAGATAGGTCTGTTACTTATCCGAGAGGGATTGTGGAGGACATTCTTGCAAAGGTGGATAAGTTCATCTTCCCAGCTAATTTTATCATTTTACACTATGAGGAAGACAAAAAACATTCCCATTATTCTTGGGAGACCATTTTTAGCAATTGGGAGGACTCTAATAGATGTTCAGAAGGGAGAGCTGACTATGCGGGTTCAGGACTAAGAGGTCACATTCAATGTATTTAAGGCAATGAAATTCCCTTTAGACGAAGAAGAATGTTTTCGGGTGGATGTGGTTGAACAGACCGTGAATGATGAGTTTCTGAAGGTTATGAATGATGACCCGTTGGAGACCACACTAATAGGGGATATTGACATGGATGATCCAGAGTTGATTGAATACTTGGAGATATTAGATGCAGTACCACGGGTAAGCACATTTCAGATCCCTTTTGAATCTTTGGAATTTGCAGACAAATCTTCAGATCGTTTAAGGCCATCTCTTGAGATACCTCCTTCACTTGAGCTTAAACCTTTACCTAATCATCTCAGGTATGCTTATTTGGGTGAATCATCTACTTTACCTATTATTATTGCATATGTACTTAACGAATTTTAGGAAAGTAAGCTGATACGAGTTCTTCGAGAGTACAAAACTGCAATTGGATGGACCATTGCTGATATCAAGGGAATAAGCCCCTTTTTCTGCATGCACAAAATTCTGATGGAGGATGATATAAAACCTAAAGTGGAACAATAGAGGAGACTCAATCCAATTATGAAAGAGGTAGTCAAGAAAGAGATCTTAAAATGGCTGGATGCTGGAATTATGTCGACGCCGATTTTTCGTCTTTTCTGATTTTTGCCTTTTATTATTAGATGAGTTTGGGAAAAGGTCGGCATTGATGTCGACGGGATTTTGAAAGATCGTTTTTATGATGAGCCAATTAACCAGAGTCGCCAGTTGGTATATTTGAAATGGATGTACCAACTCATCCGAGTTTTTTGTTTTTTTTATAAATCGATGGCTCATATGTGACTCCGAATTAATTGGTCTGCGAACCGAGATTCATAGAGTTCGGGGGCTTGCTTAAGCGAGGGGAAGGTGTTAGGCACCCCCCGACTTCCGTGAAACACGGTTACCGCAACCTTAATACTTTTCTATCCTTTAATTCATGAAATGTGTATGTGTGCGTGTGTGTGTTTGTGTGCCTAATGAATGTGGTGATGAGTTTTGTATAAAAAAGGAATTCTTTTTGGTGTTCTATGAAAGAGACGTGTTTTATTCTGGGAGTGCTCTAGAATGTCTTTTACCCTATTCGAGAAAGCTCTATTTCTTTAATGAGAAAGGTTTGATTTTAATTGGCAAAAGCTTATGAGATTTTTCCTTAAGTGTTTGTTTTGGCAGAGCATGAATTTGTTAAACCTTGGCCAAAATAGGAATCGAGATTTATACGTTGCTTTCATAAATGATGGGCAATTTCTAAGATCTCTTTCGCCCTATGTATCAAGGTTTAATAAAACGTTTATTTCTTTTTATAAAACCATTTTTTGTGACGTTTGAAAACAACTTCCCTTTAGCTTTCTCGTAGAATAGGAATCGACTTTCATTAGCATTTCCAATTTTTAGCCTTGTGATGCTAATATCCTACTTTGATTGATTTTAGGAAAATCTTTATTGTTTTGGCTTTTGAAATCTTTTGTTTGGTGTTACAAATTAAATCAAAATATCAAAACGCATAGGGGGTTATTCACGGGCATGTAAGCCATCAAAATACCCCGGAACGCCAACAATCGCATATTTTCACTATGACGGGGCCTTAAACACGATTCTCGCCTTAGCGTCGTTTTAAGGCCCGACGATTACATATTTACACTGAAAACTACATCATTCCTACTTCTTTCATCAAAAGAGGTCCATCATCGGATTTGGACCACGGGGTCGCTTTCCTAGGCTCACAACCAAATTTCCACACACCCACAATCGGATATTACAAGAAATAACCAACACGGATAATCTAACAATACCAAAATATCCTAAAATAGCGATCTAAAGGAAACACGCCCAATATAATACCATAAAAACAAAACAAGAAATCAATAAATAAATATCATCGGGTTATTAGGAAGAATTTTTGTTCCAATGGAACCCTCACTAATAATCCCTAATTCATTATTCCATCATCGATTGTAAGAAAACTACATTTAATTCAACCAAAGGATATGATAGAACTTGCAAAATAAGGAGATTTTCACCTTGCAAATGAGATAAAAGTGGATGTGAACTTGTGTATTTTGAATAGAAGAAAACTATATTGGATACAATCAAATCAAAAGAAAATTATTCCTCTCCTTTTTTCCTTCCTTTCTCTCCTATTTTGTTGCAAATCTATGCTATTTTTCCTTGAATTTCCGTGCTGCTGCTGCTTATTCTTCTGCTCCTTCCGAATTCTTCAACTCCCTGTATGCTGAAATGGAAATGAGCTGAAATAGGCTGGTCGCCTGCCTTCCACTCACCTGGTTTCGAGTTCCGTGTTTCGAGATCCGTGTTTTCAAAAGGCGCACTATTTGGCCGCAGATCAATCCGCGGCTGGACGATTTGACTTTCTCGATTTTCATGCCACGTCTCGAATTTCATGTCGTAACGTCGGTTTTCGCTGACAGGCTTATATTCTGCAGTCCGGGAATTTCCGGGAGACGTGCCACCTTATTTGGGAAGGCCCGTTTCGGATGGCATTATTATCACGTCAGCTTTGGCTGCCAATCGTCGAGGTGGCGCCGAGTGTTCACACTTGTGCCAAGTCTTTCGCTCTCGCAGGCCGGTTCATTTGACGGATTTGCCCCCCTGTTAGGGTTAGCGTACAAAGTGCAAAATTTGGGTGTCTACAGCTGCCCCTCTTTATTATGTTTATGAAATGTTAAATGAAATGAACATGATAAAGAAATAGACACCCGATGCATGAATGACAGTGTCTAAGAATGACAGTACATATATGATGCAACACATATAGCTTATGATGCAACACAACATGTAATGCGTGCAAAACATTCGTAAGAGTGTCAACGCATCAGCCCCCTGACCGTATTTGTTAGTCGTTGGGGTTCACTCTTCCAATCTATCGTCTCGTTCGGGGCCGGGTTTCGTCGCCGGTCACCCATCTCGTAACCCCCGGGTATCGTCGCCGGTTGGTTGTCTCGTCGGGGCCGGGTTTCGTCGCCGGTCACCCATCTCGTGATCACCGGTTATCGTCACCGTCGATTGTCTTGTCGGGGCCAGGTTTCGTCGCCGGTCACCCATCTCGTAACCCCCGGGTATCGTCGCCGGTTGGTTATCTTGTCGGGGCCGGGTTTCGTCGCCGGTCACCCATCTCGTGATCGCCGGTTATCGTCGCCGGTCGATCGTCTCGTCGGGGCCGGGTATCGTCGTCGGTCACCCATCTCGTAACCCCCGGGTATCGTCGCTGGTTGGTTGTCTTGTCGGGGCCGGGTTTCGTCGCCGGTCACCCATCTCGTGATCGCCGCTTATCATCGCCGGTCGATCGTCTCGTCGGGGCAGGGTATCGTCGCCGGTCACCCATCTCGTAACCCCCGGGTATGGTCGCCGGTTGGTTGTCTTGTCGGAGCCGGTTTTTATCGCCGGTCATCCATCTTGCAATCGCCGGTTATCGTCGCCGGTCAATTGTCTCGTCGGAGCCGGGTTTCGTCGCCGGTCATCCTTCTCGTGATCGCCGGTTATCGTCGCCGGTCGATCATCTCGTCGGGGCCGGGTTTCGTCGCCGGTCACCCATCTCGTAATTTATTTTCATTCAACAAGTCAAACGGCTGCAAGGGAGCCAGGGGGGACCCACCAGGGCCAGCCGCAGATGGATCTGCTGCCAAGATCGGGTCACTTTCAACTTCGTACCCCACATAGATTCTTGCGATTTTGCTCGTTTGCAAGGGCCTTTTGCCGATTTTTCCAACTTTCCCGCAAAAACCGCTCCGGTTAGATCGATCTACGCGCTACAGGTAACACTTTGACCGTTCGCTTTTCAATTTTGTCAATGTTTTGCTATACATTTGGCTATTTGCATGGTTAGAGAATAGAAATGTATGCTTTACAATGCTATACTATGTATTATCGTATATACATGCTATGTATCAAGTGTGTGAGTCCTATTTCATGCTCATGATGTGGTCCCACATATCTGTTTGTTCCTTTTTGAAAGAAAATCATGCATTATGGTCCTTTACATGCTTTAATTACACATATGAATGCAACTTTGATATGTTGTGGATTGGGTTCTTTGAAAAACATGCCTGGATGCGCATGGGATGTCCATTCTACAGACGGAACTTTGCCGATTTTTTTTTTTTTTTTGTATATAGTAAACATGCATCATGCTGCATTAATTATATGATGAGGGTAGGAATTTAGAATATTCGTGACATAATTCAAAAGGGAACTTACCTTCCTCTTCGCTTGTTCTATTCCACCTATGGATCCCGATGCTCCTAGTAGCTCTTCTGCGTCACGGACCTCGGGTGTTCGCCGTCGTAGGGCTGCACCTGCCCCCGTTCTTCCTCGGACTCGTCAGGCTCGTCGCTTGGCGGAGGCTGTCATCCGTCCCGATCACCCGGACGTTGAGGAGGCTGTTCTTCTGGAGGTTGCGGTAGAGGGGCCATCCTCCAGCACATCGGCTCCATCTCCTCATAGCGCCCCGTCTGGCGCATCTGTGCAGATACCCGATCTATTGGGTCGGGATCTCAGTCGTCACCCCTCAGCATCTCTCGTGGCTAACGAGGTATATTCAGTTCTATTCTGATTTTATTCTCAATTTCTCAATTCCCCTTTTATCTGGACTGACCCATTGGTGATTGCCCAGGTGCCCAAGTTTACTCAGCCGAGGGGTAACTGGTTTAACATTTACTCCCTCTATACAGCTTTGCACAGCGATTACCGGGAGATGGTGGACTCTTGGGGCTTTCGACATTTCTTCACTATCATCCCACGTCAGTGCCCTTGGGGTTATATGAGGGCTTTATCTGAGCGATGGTTCCACCAGACTCAGTCCCTTCACCTCTTGGATTGTGAGGTCGTGCTGACTCCCTGGGACTGTAGGTACATCACGGGTATCGAGTTTACTGGATCCCGTGTCCCTCTGGATCTTGACATCACTCCCGCAGAGGTTCGAGCCTTATTGGGTTTTGCCGCCAATGACCGGGTCTTCAAGGCCCGCAGCATTCGGTCTGGAGCTTTGGCCGTGGACGCTGTGGGAGGCATATATGCGGCGCCATTCCCCGTGGATCGGGCTACACGGGATATTCTGCTCCGACGCCTGTTCCTGACCATTATGAGGGGTTGTTTCCTAGGGAACAACTCCTCCACCATTCACCTCAGCGTCGTAGGAGCTGTCAGGGACGTGGACCGGATCAGTGACTATGATTGGGGGTCGTTCACCTTTGCTTATTTCCTCCACGGTCTGCGTCTGCGTTCGGAGGGCCAAACAGATGCTTGGCTCGGATTCTATCACTTCTTGCTGGTGAGGCTTCTTTTCCTCTTTTCTTACTGGACTTCTTTTATTTATTTCTCTTTTCTGCATTTGCCGGTTACTCATGCATTTTCACTGTTTCTGTTCGCAGTTCTGGGCCTACGAGCGTCTCCCATGTCTGAGGCCTGTCACTACTCTTGGCCTGGACACCTATCCCCGGGGCCGGCGGTGGCATCACAGCACTTTGGAGGAGGTCCCGGTATTTGGCAGCTTTGCACACTGCCGCATCCAGCTGGAGCTGATCACGGCAGCTGATGTCGTCTGGGTTCCCTATCTCTCCGAGCATCTGACTGTGGGTTTTGCTGATGGGCATCCATCTGGCCCGGAGTTCGAGCTCTCCACCCGTCGCCTCACTTTGCAGAGTGTTGGAGGATGGGTGATGTATCTGGGGGAGCACGCATTCAGATGCGTTACTGGAGAGATCAGCATCCCGCATTCCCTCCCTACCACTTTATCCATCCTGCTTCAGCTAGTTTCAGATTTGTAGATTATTTTATTTCCTGCATAGACTATGTTAGTTTCATCAGTTATCGAAAAAGAGATCTTGTAATAAACTGACTTATATATAAAGACATGCATTTAATTTTTAGTCATTTTCCCTTTTTGTCGTATCGTTGCCTTTCATTGGATCCTCATTTTATCCAGTTGACCACGATTTTGACATTTCGCTTTCTTTCTCTTCTCAAGTCTTGATCGAGATCTGACAAATATTGCCGTACCCCTGTCAATTTCATCGGATTGGGTCTTAGATTTTTGGATAACGGTCTGGTTGGATCAGGGTTATGTCATTTGGGATGAAGTTGGTTAGGCGGTTGGTTTCGGGAAGTTTTTGAGGGTTTAGGAAGGTTTATCTGGCTGTTGGGAAATGGTTCTGTTTAAGGAAAGAATTATTTTTTATGGATCGGACCGCGCCATGATGGCTGCCTACGTACCCCCACAAGTTGGGAGATCAGGTCCTACGTAGTTCGTTCCTCAAAGAAAAAGGGTGAATTAATGATTCAAGCGTAGAACCGCTTCACCGAATCGGAATTGAGGGGTTATGGAAATACCTCACCATCCATTTCTTGTAATATGAGGGCTCCTCCGGATAGCACTTTCTTAATCACAAATGGTCCTTCCCAGTTCGGGGCGAACTTTCCCTTGGCTTCGTCTTGACAAGGCATGACTCTCTTTAGCACTAGGTCATTTTCCTTGAACTTCTGAGGTCTTATCCTTTTGTCGTATGATCGAGAGATCCTTTGTTGATATAACTGACCGTGCCAAACAGCATCCACCCTCCTTTCATCAATTAGGGCCAATTGGTCGTATCGACTTTGCATCCAATCCTCCTCGCTTATCTGAGCATCGATCACTATTCTGAGGGATGCCATCTCAACCTCAACTGGCAGAACAGCCTCCATTCCATACACCAAAGCGTAAGGGGTTGCCCCTGTAGAAGTACGCGTTGACGTTCGGTATGCCAGCAGGGTGAGGGGTAGCAGATCCGGCCATCCTCGATGATTAGCAGACATTTTTGCTATGATCTTCTTGATGTTCTTGTTTGTAGCCTCCACTGCCCCATTCATCTTAGGGCGGTAAATGACAGAATTGAGGTGTTTGATCTTAAACTGGTCGCACAATCCTTTCATGAGGGCATTGTTTAAATTCTTGGCATTGTCGGAGACCAAGACCTCAGGTTGCCCATATCGACAAATGACATTATTCCTGATGAAACCGACGATGACCTCCTGAGTTACCTTGGGGAAAGAAGCTGCTTCTACCCATTTGGTGAAGTAATCGATCATGACGAAAATGAATCGGTGCCCGTTGCTTGCTTTGGGCTCTATTGGTCCGATTACATCCATTCCCCACATTGAAAATGGCCACGGGGAGGTCATACAGTGCAATTCATTGGGAGGCGTATGGATCACATTACCGTGCGCCTGGCATTGATAACACCGTTTGACATGATCGTCGCAGTCAGCTTTTAGCGTTAACCAATAATGCCCCGCTCGCAAGATCTTTTTGGCCAGCATCGGTCCACTCATGTGTGGCCCACACACACCACCATGTACTTCATTCATAATCCTTTGGGCTTGTATTTCATCTATGCATTGCAACAGTCCCAACCCAGCATCCCTCTTGTAGAGTGAATCCCCACTCAGATAAAATTTCATTGCCATCTTTTGAATTCTCATCCTCTCAGTTCGGCTTGCCTGGTCGGGAATGGATCTATCCCTCAGATATTCCCTTATGTCGTGATACCAAGGCTGCCTTGGCGGAACCACCTCGTCTGATAATACTGCAACCTGTTCCTCGTATGCCGGGGTACTCTGTACTACTATCTCAATTTGTGGAACATCTTTTCTTTTGATTATATGGATTAAGGAAGCCAGGGTTGCCAATGCATCGGCAAAATCATTCCGCCCCCGGGGAATATGTCGGAAAGCGATATCTTCGAACTCTTGCATTAATTGGACAACGCAACGATGGTATGGAAGTAACTGGAGCTCCTTTGTGTTGTATACCCCGATTGCCTGTCTGATTACCAATTCTGAATCCCCGAACACCGCCAGTCTCTTCACTCCCATATCGCGGGCAAAGCAGAGTCCCAAAATACATCCCTCGTACTTAGCTGTGTTGTTCGAATTACTGAACTGCAATTTAGTGGCCACAGGGTATTGCTCTCCGGTGATAGAGACCAGGACCGCTCCGGCTCTTGCCCCTTCAGCATTCATGGCACCATCAAAATATAGCTTCCAGAATTGCCCCTCGTCATCACATTTCGTGTGTGATACCCAAAATATATCTTCGCCCGGTAGAGGAGTTTATAACGGCTCCATCCCTCCTGACGGGGTTTCTGCCAACTGGTCTGCAATCCCCTGCCCTTTCATGGCTTTCTGGGTGACGTATACCATGTCGAACTGTTGTAAGATTAATTACCATCTTGACAGTCGACAGTTCAGCATGGGTCTTTCAAAGATATATTTCAAGGGATCCATCCTCGATATCAGGTACGTGGTATGCCCATGGAGGTAGTGCTGTAATCTCCCTGCAGCCCAGGCCAGAGCACAACAGGTGTTCTCGATGGGAGTGTAATTCTGTTCACATTGGCTAAATCTCTTGCTGAGGTAATAGATGGCCTGCTCATGACCTGCCTCATTTTTTTGTCCTAACATACATCCCATCGTGATGGCATTGACCGATATATACATAAACAGAGGGATCCCGTCCTTCGGGGATACCAGCACTGGTGCCTCTATCAGCTGTTTTTTAATGGTCTTAAAAGCCTTCTGACATTGCTCATTCCATTCTTGGGAAGCACCTTTCCTCAACAACTTGAAAATTGGCTCGCACGTAGTCGTCAAGTGGGATATGAAACGGCTGATGAAGTTTATTCTTCCCAGGAATCCTCTTATTTCCTTTTCTGTGTGAGGTGCTGGCATATCCACAATGACCTTAATCTTTGCTGGATCCAACTCAATGCCTCGATCACTAACCAGGAATCCCAAGAGCTTACCCGACTGCACTCCGAAAGCACACTTTGCTGGATTGAGCTTCAAGTTATATTTTCTGAGTCGATCAAATAGTTTTTTAAGGTGGGTTATATGGTTAGATTCTACCCTTGACTTCACGATAATGTCATCCACGTAGACCTCTATCTCCTTATGCATCATGTCATGGAACAGGGCCATCATGGCTCTCTCATAAGTAGCTCCCGCGTTTGTGAGACCAAAAGCCAATCGTCTATAGCAGAAGGTGCCCCAAGGGGTGATGAACGCGGTCTTTTCCCGATCTTCTTCCGCCACCATTATCTGATGATACCCGGCAAAGCAATCGACAAAAGAGTACATCTCGTACTGGGCTGTGTTATCCACCAGGATGTGTATGAAAGGCACCGGGAAATTATCCTTGAGACTGGCCTTATTTAGATCTCTATAATCTACACATACCCTCACCTTCCCTCCAGGCTTAGCCACCGGGACTACATTGGACAACCATTCTGGGTAAGTGGACACCATAATGATTCCGGCCCTGAACTGTTTGATGATCTCCTCTTTCACTTTTAAGCTCCACTCCGGTTTCAACTTTCTTAATTTTTGCTTGACAGGCCTGAAACCCTCTTTGATGGGCAACCGGTGTACCACAATGTCGGTGGACAATCCGATCATATCCTCATGAGACCAGGCAAAGACATCCTCATATTGGCTTAGCAACTCAGTTATTTCTGGTTTTTGGCTGGGGGTAAGGTCTGTCCCTATCTTGAGTTCCTTCGGCTTGTCAGGGGTTCCGATATCTATAGTGATGGTTTGGTCCAAGTTGGGTTTGGATTTATCCTCGACCCATCCTTTGATCTCGTCAGGCGCATCGTCATAATCTGTCTCGTCTTGCTCAATGCCCATCAAATAGAAATCCAGCTCAATGTCAAAATCATAATCATCATTCAAATTTGAAAGACCGTTTGTTAGGCAAGGATTACTCAAATTGGTACACCTGACATGAAACAAAATACTTGTCATATATAAGTTATTTTTCACGACGATCACATTTTCAAATAACATGACGAAACGATATAATTATGCAAAATACAAAATAACAACAACAAAAATGAACTTCTTCATCTTCCCATCCTCTGGGGTTTACCACCTTGATGCCGGGTTTTACCCTTGTTTGGATATCACTGGTTTCATGGTCCAATTGTCGACGGTCAGGTCAGATGAAATGCGCTGGATAAAAGGGGGCTTCACATCGGACACTTCCCCGATGACTACAGCTACATCGCCTGAGTCCCTCCTCCTTCCTTCTTCGGGAATCACTAGCCCTGCCCAATCGATGACAGGCACTCCTTGTTGGGCTCCCAGTGGCGTGACAACATCCGTCCCCTCTCTACTGCTTGTTAATTGTCCGGGGATATGACACTTGGTTGCAAACTCTCTTGCGACCTCTTGTAGGAAACTCTCCCTCTTGGCCGATTTATCACTTGCGGGGGTTAATTCTTCATCCCCTGACTCAATCACAGGCTCGCTTATCCCCGGTTCATTGTTGACCCTGGTCACCAGACTGCCAGCCAGTCGAATCGGGGCCACACTTTGACGGTGTCTCCGTGCTATGCCTTGACGATATCCCAACCCTGCTTTACCTATCTGATGGGGTAGCTGAATGGGCTCGGTGATTCCTTGGCTACTCTTTCCTAACCCTGTCCAGGCTGGAAATCCATTTTCATCATTTCCTTTGCAACGAAGGTAAGCTCTGGAGAGATCTTAGGTTTCACGGCTGGGGCTCCCAGGCATCTATAGTGGGGAGTGCTGATTTCCAGCGCCTGAAAACTGGCAGGTGCCGCCGACTCGTCCACATTAATAACTGGCAGGCCATTCTTGGGAGGAGAAGGGTCATCACATTCTGCCGAGATCTTTATCAGATTCCCGTCGATGATTAGTTTGATTTGTTGGTGTAGAGTGGAGGGAACTGCCCCGGCCATGTGTATCCACGGCCTCCCTAGTAACAGGTTATAACTTGCCGCAATGTCTAGGACTTGGAAAAAGATATCAAAAGTACAAGGTCCTATTTCCACCGGTAATTCTATCTCTCCAATTGTATCCCTCCGGGAACCATCGAAGGCTCGCACCACTACATGACTGGCCCGTAGGCGCTTCGGATTGATGTTCATCTTTTGCAATGTGCTGAGGGGACAGATATTCAACGCCGATCCCCCATCAATCAACACCCCATGCATGAAATAACCTGAGGAGATTACCGCAATATGTAGCGGTTTTCGATGCCCCCTTCCCTCCTTGGGGATGTCCTCCTCTGCAAAGGATATCACATCACTCTCCAACAGATGGCCCACCAGATGGTCGAAACCTTCCTCACTAATTTCCTTGGGCACGTATGCCTCCTCTAGGACTTTCGCCAGGGTTTTGCAGTGATCATTGGACGATAACACCAAGTCCATGATTGATGTTAGGGTCGACTCCTCATTTAAAATCTGGATCCCTCTTGTTTCCGGGTGATCCATCCTTTTCAAGAATTCTATGGCCTTCTCCTTGGAGATTTCTTCATTTTTCTTCTTTTGGCTCTCAAGGACTCGCCCGGGAAGATATAAAGGGGTTCCCTCTTGTCGTCACAGAAGCACAACTGGCCGCTTCCTCTGACATCCCTCCATAATTCCATGGTACTGTCTTTAGACTGCTGATAGGGATTTGCGGTCTTGCTGTAAGGATGAGGGGTTTCAGTGCCGCCAACTTGACAGGTCCCTCAGTGGTATTTCTACTTACACCAATCAACCTAATGGGCGCTCCCCGCGCACTCCCGTGGTCATTTATCATGTTGATCATTTCATCAATTTTCTTCACATAGTTCAGCCTTGACGGCCCCTCGGCTTCATTGGCCTCCGCCACATTTACCCCCCCTCCATCATGTCTTGGCAGGGGATTTGCCTTAACATTCGGGGAGTCCAGCTGCTCTACCACAATTTCCCCATTGTCAATCATGTTCTGAATTATATGTTTCAACGTCCAACAATCCTGCGTATCATGACCCGGGGAACCCGAGTGGTATGCGCATCGCTTGCTTGGGTCAAACCTTCTTCCCTTCGGGTCACTTGGGGGCGCCAAATTGATTATCTTCTTTTGGGCCATCAATACCGCTAAAATCCGCTCGAGAGGCTCCCCGAGTGGGGTGAATACTCGATTTTGCGATGCCTCAAATCTCCTTCGCCCCTCCGCCCTCTGATCAACGAAGTTAGGCTGTCGGGATGGCCCCACTCTCTGCACCTGTACTGGGAGATGGTTTTCTGCCTTTCTGGATGACCCATGCAGGATGAGGGAAACATCCTCCTCCTTTTTCTTTTGCACCCTACGGGAAGTGCAGCCATAATTTCCACTCTGTATTTGTTCTGCAGCTGTCTCCAAAGCAGTGAAATCCCAAATCTTACCAGATTTCAGACCCATATCCACCATTTCTCCGTGTTTTAATCATCTCGGCGAAAGGCCTACCAATCCCTGATATAACCCGCTCATAATACGGGGCCTCTTGAATATCTACGAAGGTCATCACCATCTCCGACTCGCTCATCGGGGTATTCACCTGAGCGGCCATACCCCTCCATCGTTGAGCATAATCCCTGAAGGATTCCCTAGGTTGCTTCTTCACTTTTATCATTTGGTATCTATCTGGGGCCATTTGTGCCTGGAAACTATACTGTGTTAAGAAGGTGTGGGCCAATTCCTCCCAATTGTGGATCCGGGCATTGTCAAGACGGGCATACCAGATTCTCGCTTCTCCCGTCAAACTCTTTTGAAAAAGTTGCATTCTTAGACCCTCGTCTTCTGCATAAGATCCCAACTCCCCAATGTAGATTTTTAGATGTGTATAAGGATCCCCTTTTCCGTTGTATTTCTCGAACTCAGGAATTTTAAATTTCTCCGGATATCTGGTTCCTGGGAAGACACAAAGATCTGAGTAATTCACCCTGCCTAGGGACCCTATGCCCTTCATAGATTGGATAGTTTCCTCCATTTGTTTCATTTTCTTTCGCAGGTCATTCGTATCTCCCTCTTCTGGGATAGTAATCACTGTCTTGTTAGGTACGGGAATGGCCTTCGGGGCGACTGGTTCGCCTTTAGGTTGGGGTGGGTCCTCTTTAGGGGGATCCTGTCGAGGTATCAATTGTTCCCTCAACATGATGGCCATTTCTAACATCTGTTTTTTGAAGTCATCAAATTCCTCCCTAGATATGGAACCAAGATTAGTAGGTGGGAGATCAGCCATTTCAGATGTAGAGTTTTGGGCTCTTTTAGACTGCGAACGGGTTTGAGGAGCAATCCTACAGAAACAACAGTTTGAAGTTTAGTCCTGGGCAATGAGAGGATATGGATGCATGCTAAAGCGGTAACTTTTGTTTTTCGGGTTTTTTAATCTTTCCCTGTAAAATAGAGAGTTAGTAGTCCTTTAATGGCATAATAACTGATAGACATGAATTATTACGCTTCCCCAGCTATTCCCTGCAAAACGTAAAGGTTAGTACTTTCTTTTGACAGCAGGGAAGGTATATGATAGTTGTATGCCATGACATTTGATAAAAGAGCATGAAGAAGCTTCCCTTTCGTTAGGTTTATCAGAGGCTGACCTATCCTAGGGTTACTCTCGCGGGCTTTTTGGCATGAAGGTCCCCATATCTTCGCAATCTACTCGTCTGAATCCTTTCGATTGGAGCGGATATGGGTGGTGCGTTTCCTGAGCCATCTCCGGGGAGCAGCCCCTTCGAGTCCAGTAATAAGAAACCGACAGGTTCGCCTCAGGAGGAGGTACTCTCTCAACATACATTAACATTCATCGCCCTCACCGTATGCAAATGATTAAAAGTAAAGCAAATCCATTCAATTATTCATTTATTGGGCAAAACACACATTCACACAACAAGAGTAAAAAATCAAAATATCGCACACACACACATTTTATGAATTTTAGAAGGATATGATAGCATCAAGATTTGCACGCGGGTTAAGCCCTCTAATTGATCCCCAGCAGAGTCGCCAGCTGTCGACACCGGTTTTTCATCTTTTTCGATTTTTGCCTTTTATTATTAGATGAGTTTGGGAAAAGGTCGGCATTGATGTCGACGGGGTTTTGAAAGATCGTTTTTATGATGAGCCAATTAACCAGAGTCGCCAGCTGGTATATTTGAAATGGATGTACCAACTCATCCGAGTTTTTCGTTTTTTTTATAAATCGATGGCTCATATGTGACTCCGAATTAATTGGTCTGCGAACCGAGATTCATAGAGTTCGGGGGCTTGCTTAAGCGAGGGGAAGGTGTTAGGCACCCCCCGACTTCCGTGAAACACGGTTACCGCAACCTTAATACTTTCATATCCTTTAATTCATGAAATGTGTATGTGTGCGTGTGTGTGTTTGTGTGCCTAATGAATGTGGTGATGAGTTTTGTATAAAAAAGGAATTCTTTTTGGTGTTCTATGAAAGAGACGTGTTTTATTCTGGGAGTGCTCTAGAATGTCTTTTAGCCTATTCGAGAAAGCTCTATTTCTTTAATGAGAAAGGTTTGATTTTAATTGGCAAAAGCTTATGAGATTTTTCCTTAAGTGTTTGTTTTGGCAGAGCATGAATTTGTTAAACCTTGGCCAAAATAGGAATCGAGATTTATACGTTGCTTTCATAAATGATGGGCAATTTCTAAGATCTCTTTCGCCCTATGTATCAAGGTTTAATAAAACGTTTATTTCTTTTTATAAAACCATTTTTTGTGACGTTTGAAAACAACTTCCCTTTAGCTTTCTCGTAGAATAGGAATCGACTTTCATTAGCATTTCCAATTTTTAGCCTTGTGATGCTAATATCCTACTTTGATTGATTTTAGGAAAATCTTAATTGTTTTGGCTTTTGAAATCTTTTGTTTGGTGTTACAAATTAAATCAAAATATCAAAACGCGTAGGGGGTTATTCACGGGCATGTAAGCCATCAAAATACCCCCGAACGCCAACAATCGCATATTTTCACTATGACGGGGCCTTAAACACGATTCTCGCCTTAGCGTTGTTTTAAGGCCCGACGATTACATATTTACACTGAAAACTACATCATTCCTACTTCTTTCATCAAAAGAGGTCCATCATCGGATTTGGACCACGGGGTCGTTTTCCTAGGCTCACAACCAAATTTCCACACACCCACAATCGGATATTACAAGAAATAACCAACACGGATAATCTAACAATACCAAAATATCCTAAAATAGCGATCTAAAGGAAACACGCCCAATATAATACCATAAAAACAAAACAAGAAATCAATAAATAAATATCATCAGGTTATTAGGAAAATTTTTTGTTCCGATGGAACCCTCACTAATAATCCCTAATTCATTATTCCATCATCGATTGTAAGAAAACTACATTTAATTCAACCAAAGGATATGGTAGAACTTGCAAAATAAGGAGATTTTCACCTTGCAAATGAGATCAAAGTGGATGTGAACTTGTGTATTTTGAATAGAAGAAAAGTATATTGGATACAATCAAATCAAAAGAAAATTATTCCTCTCCTTTTTTCCTTCCTTTCTCTCCTATTTTGTTGCAAATCTATGCTATTTTTCCTTGAATTTCCGTGCTGCTACTGCTTATTCTTCTGCTCCTTCCGAATTCTTCAACTCCCTGTATGTTGAAACGGAAATGAGCTGAAATAGGCTGGCCAAAGCCAGCCGCAGATCAATCTGCGGCTGGTTGGCCGCCTGCCTTCCACTCACCTGGTTTCGAGTTCCGTGTTTCGAGATCCGTGTTTTCAAAAGGTGCACTATTTGGCCGCAGATCTATCCGCGGCTGGACGGTTTGACTTTCTTGATTTTCGTTCCACGTCTCGAATTTCGTGTCGTAACGTCGGTTTTCGCTGATAGGCTTATATTCTGCAGTCCGGGAATTTCCAGGAGACGTGCCACCTTATTCGGGAAGGCCCATTTCGGATGGCATTATTGTCACGTCAGCTTTGGCTGCCAATCGTCGCGGTGGCACCGAGTGTTCGCACTTGTGCCAAGTCTTTTGCTCTCGCAGGCCGGTTCATTTGACGGATTTGCTCCCCTGTCAGGGTTAGCGTACAAAGTGCAAAATTTGGGTGTCTACAAATTATAAACCCCATTTTTGACAGTTCTTGGGTGAGTTCGGTTCAATGTGTACCAAAGAAAGGGAGAATGATTGTGGTAGCAAATGATAACAATGAGCTGATACCGACAAGGACAGTAACCGGTTTGAGGGTTTGCATGGATTATCGAAAATTTAATAAAGCAACCCGAAAAGATCATTTTCCACTACCTTTCATTGATCAGATGTTGGATAGATTGGCTGAACACGAGTACTACTGTTTATTGGATGGATATTCGGGGTACAATCAGATTGCAATTGCTCTAGAGGATCAGGAAAAGACGACATTCACTTGTCCGTATGGTACATTTGCTTTTAGAAGGATGTCATTTGGGCTGTGCAATGCACCGACAACTTTTCAAAGGTGTATGATGGCAATCTTTTCAGATATGGTGGAACGTAATGTTGAGCTGTTTATGGATGACTTTTCGATTTTCAGTGATTCGTTTGACACTGTTAGGTTTGTATAACACGAACATGCAATCAAATTACATAAATAAAGCAGAAGCGCGATAAAATCAGATTTTAAAATTTATACAAACCATCACCATGATCTTTCTTTATGCATAATTATTAATTAAATGAAAGAGATGGAGAATAAGAATTATACCCTTGTAGAATTCTAGCTTCCTCAGGTACAAGTTCACCTCCAATTCCTTCGCGTTCTCCTTGAATCCCACCGATTAGATTCCTTCATTTGATCAACGTTAGCCACCCAAGTGTTTGGCCTCTAGAGGTGATCCACCAAGGAATAATATCTATTCAAGAAGATGGGTTTTGACAAAACCCTAGTTTCTATCTCTATAGAAATTGCAAGTACTCTCCACAATTCTTATGCAAGAGTGTGTAACCCTAATCTATAATAAGACTTTTCTTATTTATAGATGTAGAAAAAACCCTTCCCAAAACTATTTAGGATTAGGGTTTCTATTCTAATTAAACTCCTTTAATTAATTATGCTCCTAATCCAATTAAGAATTCATGAGAGAAAAAGTACTTCTATTAATTAATTCATAATCCATATTAGGAATTAAATAATAAATAATAGTAATAATAAGAATTAGACTCCTCTTATTAATTTATATTTAATATTTCTAAAATATTAAATAATAAATATCAAGATATTTAATTTATTATATCTCCATAGACTAAATTAAATACACTTAACTTATTATTACAATTATGTCATTTACTTCTTAAATAAATATTGTCCTTTTGCGGTGTGACCCTTTAGGTTTTCCATATTAAACCGGTTGTGAATAAATCAATTAGAACAATTCTAATCTTATTTAAATAAATAAATTAAACTATTTAATTTATTTAAATAAATAACATTTATTCGACAATAAGGGTAAGCCCCCTTAGCGATCAACGACTTTTCAGATAATATAGATTTCAACATTAATCACAAAAGAACCTTTCACTGAATAGTTACCATACAATTCAATCCTTCTACCATACAACATCCCAATTAAATATAAGACATGAATTTACTGTCAAGTCTTATTTTATTTAATTATATGTATTTCGATTCCCAAATGCACAACTCTAAATAATGCAAATTAGAAACTCCTTTCTAATTTCATTCTGCCTTGGCTAAGGACTACTGGGTTGTCATTTATCGAATCACATTGGACATTCACATCTTTTACTAGACGAGATAAATTTTTGTTGATCATTCACCTATCTCCATGTATAACTAATTATACCCAATCATACCCTTTGTTATACCCTAAAGGTCTTAAGGGACATGTCAAAGTATAACTCATCATACACAAGATACTATGATGATCTCAAGTCCAAGGATCACTTGTACTACTATCACTAGAGGAATTCCTATTGACAGGCGAGAAAAAAATCCATTAGGTATTCCTTAGCGAGCCACGTTCAGTGAACTTATTCTCCAATAAGCACCTACATACTTGTTTTAGTGTCTCCACACAAATGATTATGAGATCAATCATCCTCTTCCTAAGAGCAAGCAGCGTATGTACTAATTTATCCGGATTCAGTAATCCCCTTTTAGTAATCCAACGATTTGGAACAATTTTAGTTTGTGAGCTATCTAGAATTTAGATCTCATTAGCATGATCACCATCATTATTCTAAAAGCATTGCTCAAAACTATGAGTTTATCACATTTAATATAACAGCATAATGTAGATAAAGTAAAATGCCTTTAATAACCAAATAAGATTACAAAGTATATGCTACATCATATCAAATATGATTGGCTTGCGTCCATACTACTTTCAGACACTTGTTTAGAGAATTTGATTATGGTGCTGAAAAGGTGTGTGGACACCAATTTAGTGCTTAATTGGGAAACGTGTCACTTCATGGTTTCAGGAAGGGGTCATTCTTGGTCACAAGGTATCTACAAAAGGGTTGGAGGTAGATAAAGCTAAAATCGAGAAGATTGAGAATTTGCCACCACCGACATCAGTTAAGGGAATCTGGAGTTTCCTTGGGCATGCTAGTTTTTATCGCAGATTCATAAAGGACTTCTCCAAAATAACTAAACCTTTATGTAGCTTGTTAGAGAAGGAGGTGTCTTTTAAGTTTGACAAGGACTGTCTAACGGCTTTTGAGCAACTAAAGAGGAAATTGACCACAACACCAGTGATTGTGGCATCGAATTGGACTATGCCATTTGAGTTGATGTGTGATGCCAACAATTATGCAGTTGGTGCAGTTTTAGGCCAACGTAGGAATAGAGTCTTTCATGCCATATATTATGCTAGCAAAACATTATCTGATGCTCAACTTAATTACACGACTATCGAAAAAGAGTTGCTTGCCGTGGTGTATGCTTTTGACAAGTTCCACTCATACTTAATTGGAACTAAGGTTATGGTGTTCACGGACTATTCAGCGATTAGATACCTAATTTTGAAGAAAGATGCAAAGCCAAGATTAATTAGATGGATACTTCTGCTTCAAGAATTCGACTTGAAAGTTCGGGATATGAAGGGCACAGAAAATCAGGTGGCGGACCATCTATCGAGGTTGGAGAACAGTGAACATGCAGAGGGAGACAAGACAGTGATTAATGAGTTCTTCTTGGACGAACAATTATTTGCAATTCTGGCAGAAGTTCCGTGGTATGCAGATTTTGTCAATTATTTGGTTTGCAACGTACTCCCTCCAGATTTGACAAGTCAACAAAAGAAAAAGTTTCTGCACGATGTGCGGAGATATTTGTGGGATGAACCATTCTTGTTCAAACAATGTTCGGATCAAATGATAAGAAGGTGCATCCCGCAAAGCGAAGTAGAAGGTATCTTACATCAGTGCCACAATTCATTATTTGGGGGACATTACGGAGGTGAAAGAACAGCTGCAAAAGTTCTACAAGCGGGGTTCTACTGGCCTACTTTGTTTAAGGATGCCCACCAGTTTGTGCTTAGATGTGACCGTTGTCAACGGGTTGGGAATATCTCAAAGCGCCATGAGATGCCGCTCAATACAATATTGGAAGTAGAGATCTTTGATGTATGGGGGATTGATTTCATGGGTCCGTTTCCATCGTCCTTCAACAATGAGTACATATTGTTGGCCGTAGACTACGTGTCTAAGTGGGTAGAAACAACTACATTGCCTACGAATGATGCCAAGGTGGTGCTAAAATTTCTGCAAAAGAACATTTTCACAAGGTTTGGCACACCTAGGGCAATAATTAGTGATGAGGGGAGCCATTTCTACAACAAACCATTTACAGCTCTCCTAGCTAAGTATGGGGTAACCCATAGAATTGCTACTGCTTATCTCCTACAAACAAGTGGATAGGCTAAAGTGTCTAATAGGGGAGTGAAGCAAATTTTGGAAAAGATAGTGAATCCGAATCGGAAGGATTAGTCGTTGAAGTTAGATGATACTTTATAGGCTTACCGAACTGCTTACTAGACTCCGATTGGGATGTCACCATACAAACTTGTATATGGGAAGGCATGTCACCTGACTGTTGAGCTCGAACACAATGCTTATTGGGCCATTTAAAAGTCGAACTTTGATTTTTATGCAGTAGGCGAGAAGCGATTGCTACAATTGAAAGAATTGGATGAGTTTCACCCGCATGCTTATGAAAATGCAAAGTTCTACAAAGAAAAAGTTAAAAGATGGCATGATCGTAAGATCATTGAAAGAAAGTTCAAGCCGAGCCAAGCGGTGTTACTTTTCAATTCCTGACTGAGACTCTTCCCTAGAAAGCTAAAATCTAGGTGGTCAGGCCCGTTTACTGTGAAGCAGGCATTCTTACATGGCGCCGTTGAAATAGTTAGGCGAGATTCTGATAATCCATTCAAAGTCAATGGACAACGCCTAAAGCACTATTGGGGTGGTGATTTTGATCGCCAAAAGTCCTCCATTGTTCTCGCCAATGATGCATAAAGCAATGAGTGGTCAGGCCGAGGACTAAAAACCAAGCGCTTGATGGGCGACAACCCATTTACTCCATCTGTATCCATTATGTTCAGTCGTTATATTTCAATTATCGCAAGTTTCAAATTTTTAAGTTTTCTAAGTTTTCAATGCATGCGTGTTTTTAGTTCAATTTTAGAACTTGATTTGCTCTAAAGTCTCATCTTATGCTCAAAGGGTCTAATTTATGCTTGGCGCGTTGCATTATATCAGGAGAAGAGCATTAAGGATGATTGCTGTGTTGGAAATTGAAGAACTCAAACTCAAACCCAACAAAGCATCTGAAACCCATTCAAACTCAAACCCACACCCAATTTCCTCTCCCATTTGGATTACAACAATCAAACCCACACGAATTCCACCTACAATTGCATTTGGGAACTGTCAAATTGGGGAATTTTTGCTAGGGCTTCTATTCAGTTTCATCTTGCACAATTGGGGTAATTATTCAACCACTCAAAACATTTAGTAAGTTCCATGAGATTTTTATGATGATTAGTAAGCTTTGATTCGACAATAATTGCTCTAAATTGATTTATATACATAAATTTGGGTTGATATTCATACATTGTATACTTGTTGAATTGGTTAAAATTGGTTGCCCAATTGAGTTTGTGTTGGCTCAATTGGAAGATTTTAGGATATACATTGTATTGTTTGCAGCTCATTAAAAGTTTTTGGTTGGAATTGGGTTTTGGGAAACTCTTGAGAGTGGTTTTCTGCTAGTGCACGCCAAGTACTTGTCAAATTGCCCAAGAGAAATTCAGTGGTTTGAACACAGTTGTTGATAATTCTTGAGTTTATTGATCATGGCACCAAAGTGACACAGGGGTGAGGGTTCTACCTCAGCACCAATTAGGGCTTATAACCACAACAAGTTTGTTA
This sequence comes from Aralia elata, assembly GCA_034770075.1. Classification (NCBI taxonomy): domain Eukaryota; kingdom Viridiplantae; phylum Streptophyta; class Magnoliopsida; order Apiales; family Araliaceae; genus Aralia; species Aralia elata. The sequence continues at coordinate 48,001,635 of CM068386.1, read as the reverse complement.
GTGCCGAGGCGGCTGAAAGATTTAAAACATACATAACGGGTAAAGCTCTAACTCCCGAGCGTGGCCTCCGGCCTGACATGTTATATGATGGGGAGATAGAGCAGCAGATTACAGAGCGGGGATGGGATACTTTCACTGATCACCCTGACCCGACAGTTGTGGCAATTGTCCAGGAGTTTTATGCCAATGCACAGGACAAGCCACTATATGCTGTTATTGTAAAGGGAAGAGGAGTCTCGTTCAACGCCCAAGCTATCAATGAATACTATAATTCGGATTTCCTGTGTTCAAGCCCTGATTATGACAAGATTTTATCAGACTTATGCAAGCCAGGGACCACTTGGGTGTTAAAAGGTAGTCAGGGAGCTACACTTTTCCATAGCAAAGATTTGAGCTTGTATGGAAAAATCTGGTATGCCTTCTTGTGTGCTAAGCTCATGCCATCCCAGCATGTCAATGATGTGACTAAAGATAGGGCGACATTGCTATATGCCATCATTATGGATTATGAAAGTAGTATGCACACAAGCCAATCATATTTGATATGATGCAGCATATACTTTGTAATCTTATTCGATTGTTAAAGGCATTTTACTTTATCTACATAGTGCTGTTATATTAAATGTGATAAACCCATAGTTTTGAGCAATGCTTTTAGAATCATGATGGTGATCATGCTAATGAGATCTAAATTCTAGATAGCTCATAAACTAAAATCGTTCCTAATCGATGGATTACTAAAAGGGGATTAGTGAATCTGGATAGATTAGTACATACGTTGCTTGCTCTTATGAAGAGGATGATTGATCTCATAATCATTTGTGTGGACACACTAAAGCAAGTATGTAGGTGCTTATTAGAGAATAAGTTCACTGAACGTTGCTCGCTAAGGAATACCTAATGGAGTTTTACTCGCCTGTCAATAGGAATTCCTCTAGTGATAGTAGTACAAATGATCCTTGGACTTGAGATCATCATAGTATCTTGTGTATGATGAGTTATACTTTGACATGTCCCTCAAGACCCTTAGGGTATATCAAAGGGTATGATTGGGTATAATAAGTTATACATGGAGATAGGTGAATGATCAACAAAGAATCTACCACTTCTAGTAAAAGGAGAGAATGTCCTATGTGATTCGATAAATGACGACTCAGAAGTCTTTGGCCAAAGCAGAATGAAATTAGAAAGGAGTTTCTAATTTGCATTATCAGAGTTATTCATTTGAGAATCGAAATACATATAATTAAATAAAATAAGACTTGACAGTAATTCCATGTCTTATATTTAATTGAGACATTGTATGGTAAAAGGATTGAATTGTACGATAACTATTCACTGAAAGGTTCTTTTGTGATTAATGTTGAAATCTATATTATCTGAAAAGTCGTTGATCGCTAAGGGGGCTTACCCTTATTATAGAATAAATATTATTTATTTAAATGAATTAAATAGTTTAATTTATTTATTTAAATAAGATTAGAATTGTTCTAATTGATTTATTCACAACCGGTTTAATATAGACAACCTAAAGGGTCACACCGCAAAAGGAAATATTTATTTAAGAAGTAAATGACATAATCATAATAATAAGCTAAGTGTATTTAATTTAATCTATGGAGATAGAATAAATTGAATAGCTTAATATTTATTATTTAATATTTTGGAAATATTAAATATAAATTAATAAGAGGAGTCTTATAATTATTATTATTACTACTACTATTATTTAATTACTAATAGGGACTAAGAATTAATTAATAGAAGTACTCTCTCATAAATTCCTAATTGGATTAAGAGTTTAATTAATTAAAGGAGTTTAATTAAAATAAAAATCCTAATCCTAAATAGTTTAGGAGGGTTCCCTATATCTATAAATAAGAGGAGTCTTATCATGATTTAGGGTTAGACTGTTAGACAGTTACACACTCTTCCAAAAGAATTGGAGAGAGAGAGTACTTGCAATTTCTATAGAGATAGAAACTAGGGTTTTGCCAACACCCTTTTTCTTGAATAACTATTATTTCTTGGTGGATCACCTCTAGAGGCCAAACACTTGGGTGGCTAACGTTGATCAAAGGAAGGAATCCCATCGGTGAAAATCAAGGAGAACGTGAAAGAATTGGAGGTGAACTTGTACCTGAGGAAGCTTTGATTCACGAGGGTATAATTCTCTATCTTTGTCTCTTTCGTTTAATTGATAATTGAACACAAGGAAAGATCATGGTGATGGTTTGTATGAAAATTTTAAAATCCATTTTATCGCGCTTCCGTACTATTTATGTAATTTGATTGCATATTCGCGCTATATACAAACCTAACAGTGGTATCAGAGCCAAATCCTTGTGTTAATTATCGATTATGATGATTCCATGTGTGTATGATATGCGATTGGATCGAAATTTTTGGGTAGAATCCGTTTTTTCTGAATCTGCTACGCGGCGCAGCTACGCCGGCTCCAGTTCATTCTGGAGCGCAGCTGCGCCCAAACCCAGAAAGTCATTTCTGGGGTTCAGCGCAGCTGCGCCGGTTCCAGTTCATTCTGGAGCGCAGCTGCGCCCAAACCCAGAAAGTCGTTTCAGGGGTTCAGCGCAGCTGCGCTGTTTCCCAGTTCATTCTGGGCACAGCTGCGCCGGACAGCAGAATCCGAAAAATAATTTTTCCTTCAATTAAAATAAATGGTTTATTTAATTGATATAAGTTTAGAATAAAGGAATTTATTCACATATGGAATAGGATTTCATGTTTCCTTAAAAAAATAAAGATGTTTATTTTGATAAGAAATAGGATTCAAAATATTTTATTTTCCAACAATTTTAAGTTAAAATAAAAGAGTTTGTTTTGAACTTGAAATTGGATTCCATGTTAATTGAAATAAAAGAGTTTATTTTGATTTGGAATTTGATTAAAAATAAAGGAGTTTATTTTTATTCAAAATTGGATAAAATAAAATAAATAAGTTTATTATGATTTAAATTTTGATTAAAATAAAGGAGTTTATTTTTGTTTCAAAATTGAATTTCTAGTAAACTTTTAATTGCCCATTAATTGATATCAATGCATATATGGAATGATTTTAATATTCATGAGATGAATGTTATTTATTGATACATATAGAGATATGTATGATAATGAATAGGGATTGATTATGGACTACTGACCAATGTGTGATTGGATTTATTTTAGTGGATGCTTGAATGAATGGGTTTTTATAAATGGGGTCTGCATATCTCGTCTTCTCTAGTTTTTCTTGATGTAAATTCTATCTTCCTCCTATGTACCTCCCCTTGACTGCTGATTAAGGTTTCTATTTATTGTAAATAGTTTTTGTAATAGGACTAGTTAGAATTAATTTTTGAAGAATTGGAGACAAAGGAGCAAGGAGCGCTTGAAGACCCGTTTGTAATGGAGCCCGGGTTTAAATGTAATAGTTATATTTAAATTTTGTTCTTGCACCCTAGGTTTGACCTTTTGGTTCACTTGGTGGCTCTAGTGAACCAAACTAGAATAAAAGTCCATAATCAATCTGGATAGAATATATTATTCTATATGTGCATGCTTACTATGTATATATTATATATTATAAAACATGCTTCACATGTTAAGTAATATGATGCGTATTTTATATATATATGTGCATGCGCGCTAAATAAGATGAGACAAATAATAACAAACCCCTCAAAGAAATTATATTAAGTCCTAAGCGTTCAAAGATATTTGGAATATCGAACGTCGCCTTCTAACATGGTAAAACGATAGAGTATTAAATATTTAATATGAGTTTGTTGTGCACACACAAGGCGAGTATTAAATATTTAAGATGTTGTTTTATCACATTTGATGCTTATTAAGGAATTGAACATTACTGCTTTGTTGTGCACACACAAGGGCGGTCTTTTTCTCTTCACATATATGGAAGTGCTAGGTTGGACTTAACTTAGATTATTTTAGTTCGAATGTGCACAGACTTGACCATTATAATCTAAGAGGCAAAATACAAGGAGTTACATAGTGATGTAATTGACAATAGTTGTCTACCTATTTATTTATATATAGTTTGTTGTGCACACATAAGGCTATATACATTTGAAATGGGATCCTTATTCTCACTAGCAAATCTTTAATTAGATTTGTCGTACTATATAATGAGGGTAATATAGTTTGATGAAAAAGTGAGAGGTACCAATTTAAAATAAAGACCTAATTTATTTTGGTAATTAATGTATGCTAAAAGGTTGTCTATTTCATTTACAGAATTTTACAATGTCTAATTCACTATCACTGCATAGCATATTAGATGCTAATTAACCGGACCGAATTACACGGACTAGTTAAGGAATTTGAGAATAGTTCTCAAGGCTGAAAAGCTATCTTATGTCCTTAATACGCTTATCCCTGCAATGGTTGCAGACAATACCTTTGAGGAAGAGATTGCTACTTTTAGAAAGTGGCAAGATGATGCACAGTTGGCTCAATGCATCATGCTCGCATCCATGAGTAACGAGCTTCAGCGTCAACATGAAACTATGGATGCTCCTACTATACTCCTGCACCTTCAAGGAGTTGAAGGGTGAGGAAAGTAGGACTATTAGATATCAGATATCTAAGGAGTTCTTCCGATCTAGAATAACCGATGGCACTACAGTATAGACAAATGTCCTCAAAATGATCAATCTGATTGAACAATTGGGACAACTGGGTTTTAATGGATGGAGAGTTGATCCAAGATTTGATCTTGCAATCACTTCCGAACTCTTTCTCATAAATTGTTGTGAATTTCCACATGAACAAGCTATATGTCAGCCTGCCTGAGTTGCTTAAACATGTTGAAAACCGTAAAGAGTCACTTTCCAACCAAGAAAGACCAAGTCTTACTGGTAGATGATTCTTCGAGGAAGCGGAAGAGGGCCAAAGGATCTTCTTAAAAGAAGAACAATTTAAAGAAGGTAAATGAAAAGGCAAAAACAAAGGACAATAAGAACAAGACTGATGCAGATAGCAAAGGAGTTTGCTTCCACTACAATAAGCCTAGATACTAGAAAGAAAACTGTAAGGAGAATCTTATAGAGGGTAACCAGAAGAAGCTTAGTGAAGTTTCGGTTACAGATATAGGTTTGTTCATGATTAAAATAAATCTTTTTGTAAGTCAAGGTTCTACTTGGGTATTTGATACTGGCTGAAGTTCTCACATATGCAATCCAAATGCAGAGACTAAGCAGAAGTAGAAAGCTAAACAAAGAGTAAGTAATCTTATGTGTGGGAATGGAGCAAAGGTTGCTGCATTAACCATAGGAACTTAGAGTTTAACATTGCATACGGGCAAGTCTATTAAGTTAATAAGTTGTTATTATGGTCCAGTTCTCTTTGGAAACATTATTTCTTTCCGTTGTTGGACAAGGAAGGTTCTGGTATTATATTTAAGAACAATTGTTGTTCTATTTATAATGATAATGTTTTGTTTAAAACTGGAAGATTACTTGATAGACTTTGTATACTTGACTTACATAAAAAATAATTTTGCAAATTGAACAAACTAGTAAAAGAAAAAGGAGATGATCATTCAAAGAGTTGAATGTGTGTATTTGATAAAATACAAGTCTGAATCATTTGAAATGTTCAAAGAATTCAGAAGTGAAACAAATTGACAAAGTATTAAGATTCTTTGATCAGATCGAAGAAAGAATACTTGTGCAATGAGTTTCTAGATCATCTCAAAATGCTATTTTCTCATAATGGAAACCTCCTAATATGCAATAATTGATTGGTGTATCTAAAAGGAGAAATTGTACCTTGTTGGAAATGGTGAAGTCTATAATGATTTTTACCGACATTCTACTATCCATCTGGGATTATACCCTAGAAATGGCTACATATCTACAACATAAGGTAACCTCAAAAATCTGGCCCCAAGACTCCATAAAGGTTATGGATAGGGAGGATTCATAGTCTTAAGTAAGTTAAGATAAGGGGTTGTCCAGCTTATGTGAAAAGGTTTCAAAGATAAGTTTGGGACAAAATCTGACAAGTGCAGATTTGTGGGATATCCTAAAGAAAGTTTAGGGTATTATTACTATAATCCTACACGCTGCCTTCTTAGATAAAGGTGTTTATCATTGAAGGGGCTAGTGGGAGGGTAATAGATCTTGAAGGAGTTCAAGAACCACAAAGCACTTTAAGCCGAACCGAGGAACCTGTAGATAGACCTATTATACCACAACCAAATCGTAAATCTGGAAGAGTACCAAAGATACCTGGGAGGAATGGTTTCATCATAGAGGATGATGATCAAGTTATATACGATGAGACTATGAGTAGAAGACACTCAGAGAAATGACAGATGTCCATGAAATCCGAAATGGACTCTATGTATGAGAACCATGTATAGACTCTGGTTACTCCACAAAAGGGCATAGTGCCTAGAGTGTGAATATGGGTCTTTAAGAGAAAGACTGAGGCAAATGGCAAGGTGGAGACCTATAAGACTAGACCTGTTTAAAAGGTTTTTCAAGTCAAGGAGTTGACTGTAATAAAACCTTATTACCGGGTAATGCTCAAGTCCATTTGGATTTTGCTTGTGATTGCAGCTTATTACGAAATCTGGCAAATTGGATGTGGAGACGTCCTTCCTCAATGAAGACTTGAGGAGAATGTATGTATGATACAGCCAGAGGAATTTGTTTCAAAGGTTGAAGCAAATCGTGTATATAAGCTGCAATGATCCATTTATGGATTGAAGCAAGCTTCTCAAAGATGGAACATTCATTTTGATGAGACAATCAAAAGAGTTTGATTTTATCAAAAACGAGAATGAACCTAGTGTGTACAAAAGGGTCAGTGGGAGCACTGTGACATTCCTAATATTATATATTGATATATTACTGATAAGGAATAACACACCAATACTACAATCAGTAAAGATAAAATTGTCTAAACATTCATCCATGAATGACTTGGGAGGAGCATCCTATAAATTGGGGATACAAATCTATATAGATAGATTTAAAAGGATGCTCGGCTTGACCCCATAAATGCATATTCATTCGATGCTAAAGGCATTTAGCATGGCAAACTCCAAGAGAGGTCTCATGATGATGAGCCATGGAGTGTATCTCTATAAAATTATCCCCAATTAAAAGAGAGATCGCATGAGTTACTATCATGTATGCAATGAATATACTAGGCCTGATGTTGATCAGTCATATTCTGGAGAAGATCACTGTAAGACAGTGATAAACATCTTTAAGTACTTAACCGGTATTGAAGATGTAATCATAATTCATGGTAGGTTTGAATTAAAACTAGAGGGCTAAACAGACTCAAGTTTTTCAAACTGACCAAGACGATAACAAATCCACTTTAAGGTAAATCGTTACCTTGAAAGGTGGTGCAGTGAATTGGAAAGGTTCCAAACAGCAAAGTGTTGTTGGTTTAGTGACAAAGACAAAGTATATAGCTGTAAATGAAGCTGCAAGTTGATTGTTTGGATGAAAAGTTCATTACAGAACTAGGAATAGTTCCTAAGTCTCATCTTGGATTCAAACATGTGTTGCGGCACTTTCATTTGATTAGTGGAATCATTGAAAGAGGAAAAATCACTATAGAGATAGTGGACTCTCAAGAACAACATTGCATATCCATTTACTGAAGCTTTATCCAAACAGCAGGATGATCATCACTTAGAGAAGAAGGGTATTAGATACCATGACGATTGGCTTTAGTGCAAGTGAGAGATTGAAAGTAGTATGCACACAAGCCAATCATATTTGATATGATGTAGCATATACTTTGTAATCTTATTCGATTGTTAAAGGCATTTTACTTTATCTACATAGTGATGTTTTATTAAATGTGATAAACCCATAGTTTTGAGCAATACTTTTAGAATCATGATGGTGATCATGCTAATGTGATCTAAATTCTAGATAGCTCATAAACTAAAATCGTTCCTAATCGATGGATTACTAAAAGGGGATTAGTGAATCTGGATAGATTCGTACATACGTTGCTTGCTCTTATGAAAAGGATGATTGATCTCATAATCATTTGTGTAGAGACACTAAAGCAAGTATGTAGGTGCTTATTAGAGAATAAGTTCACTGAACGTGGATCACTAAGGAATACCTAATGGAGTTTTACTCGCCTGTCAATAGGAATTCCTCTAGTGATAGTAGTACAAGTAATCCTTAGACTTGAGATCATCATAGTATCTTGTGTATGATGAGTTATACTTTGACATGTCCCTCAAGACCCTTAGGGTATATCAAAGGGTATGATTGGGTATAATAAGTTATACATGGAGATAGGTGAATAATCAACAAAGAATCTACCACTTCTAGTAAAAGGAGAGAATGTCCTATGTGATTCGATAAATGATGACTCAGAAGTCTTTGGCCAAAGCAGAATGAAATTAGAAATGAGTTTCTAATTTGCATTATCAGAGTTGTTCATTTGAGAATCGAAATACATATAATTAAATAAAATAAGACTTGATAGTAATTCCATGTCTTATATTTAATTGAGACATTGTATGGTAGAAGGATTGAATTGTATGGTAACTATTCACTGAAAGGTTCTTTTGTGATTAATGTTGAAATCTATATTATCTGGAAAGTCGTTGATCGTTAAGGGGGCTTACCCTTATTGTAGAATAAATATTATTTATTTAAATGAATTAAATAGTTTAATTTATTTATTTAAATAAGATTAGAATTGTTCTTATTGATTTATTCACAACCGGTTTAATATGGAGAACCTAAAGGGTCACACCGGAAAAGGAAAATATTTGTTTAAGAAGTAAATGACATAATTGTAATAATAAGTTAAGTGTATTTAGTTTAATCTATGGAGATAGAATAAATTAAATAGCTTAACATTTGTTATTTAATATTTTGGAAATATTAAATATAAATTAATAAGAGGAGTCTTATTATTATTATTACAATTACAATTATTTAATTCCTAATAGGGATTGAGAATTAATTAATAGTAGTACTCTCTCATAAATTCCTAATTGGATTAGGAGTTTAATTAATTAAAGGAGTTTAATTAAAATAAAAATCTTAATCCTAAATAGTTTAGGAGGGTTCCCTATATCTATAAATAAGATGAGTCTTATCATGATTTAGGGTTAGACAGTTAGATTGTTAGACAGTTACACACTCTTCCAAAAGAATTGGAGAGAGAGAGTACTTGCAATTTCTATAGAGATAGAAACTAGGGTTTTGCCAACACCCATCTTCTTGAATAACTATTATTCCTTGGTGGATCACCTCTAGAGGCCAAACACTTGGGTGGCTAACGTTGATCAAAGGAAGGAATCCCATCGGTGAAATTCAAGGAGAACGCGAAAGAATTGGAGGTGAACTTGTACCTGAGGAAGCTTTGATTCACGAGGGTATAATTCTCTATCTCTGTCTCTTTCGTTTAATTGATAATTGAACACAAGGAAAGATCATGCAGATGGTCTGTATGAAAATTTTAAATCCGTTTTATCGCGCTTCTGCACTATTTATGTAATTTGATTGCATGTTCGTACTATATACAAACCTAACAGATTACACAATCAATGTAGGGCATATCATTGAGCACAGCATCCGTAGGTTCTTAAGGAGTAATATTAAGGGAGGGTTACCTTACCCATCCCTTATTTGTGGACTGTGTCGTGCAACGGGCATTCGGTGGGCTGATGATGAGGTAGTACAACAGCCCTTGCAGCTTTTCGACCATAAGCTTATTGAATGATACAAGGTATGTGATGGAGCCGAATTGCACCGAGGGGACGAGGCTTTATCCTCCATTCTACTTCCAAAGACGAGAAGGATCCTGATGCACCTGCAGCTTCCAGCTCACAGCCTAAGGCTCATTTTAGTACTCAGCTCTGGAACTTGCAGCTATACACTAACATGCGTACTAAGCGGCTAGAGAGGCAGAACAAAAGACTAGCAGAGCGTCAAGAGCATATGTTCAACTACCATACGAGCTTCAACGCAACATTAGCCGAACAATTTGCAAGGTTGAACCCCGGTGCCCCTCCAGTCTGGTTTCCAGTACCTTAGCCTTTACCTCCTTATCTACTTACCGACTCTTATGATGAAGATGTCGGTCAAGCATGACGCTAGACCTATGAGGGAAGTCCTCCGTTTTTAATTCTGTATTTTATAGACAATGAGGACATTGTCCAATTTAAGTTTGGGGGTGGATTGTTTCATTTAGTTAGTTATGTTTAAATGCATTATCATAGTAGTTGCATTCACATATTATGTTTATAAGCATTGACATAGTTAGAAATAATCATGTGAAATATCATCAATATTTCATGTGAAATATCATCAAAATGACTTTTCTTGCTTTTAATGTTCATATTCGATTTGTTCATTACATTTTGATGATCATAGTACATATATCGTTAATAAATAAAAAAATAATTGCATTTACGAGCATTGCAACAGTATATTTTAGGAAGGCTAATGATATGATGTTGATCAATTTTCTAATGTATTCAGTATTACGGATTAGGATTGCTAATTAGGAATGTTAACTGTAGCTGGTTTCGTTAAATTTGTGACCCTTTGATCTCATATTGCACAAGTCAATGTTTTGAACTGGTTAGGTTTTAGTTCAATTTTATAAATCTGGTGCTCATTGAGGATAAGAAAACCTCTATCACTTGTTGGAACACAAAAATATGAATAATTACTACTTCGATGTTTGTCTAAAATGCAGGAAATAGTTAAAATTAACTAAAATGAGAATAATAGACAGATATGAGCAGATCTTGACTAGTTTATTTTTGTGGCCTTTGTCATTCGAACAAGTAAGCCCTTTGGAGTGTCTATACGCTCGGTGCCCTAAAATCATCTGGTTTGGGAGTCATCGGTGAAAAGTTTGCTACATGGGTGACATTGAGTAGCCTAATAAAGATAGACATTGCACAAGTCAAGAATAAGAATAAATAATCAATGAGATGGAGCGTAAAACACACTCGTTGGACAAAAATAGTGAAAACAAGTGAATAAGAGGGGTGTTAAGAGTTGTCTATTTATTGTCTTTTCTTGTCGAACACTGTGGTTCATGGATTGGATTGAGATTTTGATTAGTTTGATATATTGACTACACACACTCACGTAAGGGTTAAATTTTTGATGAGATTGGTGTGTTGTTACATTTCTGACGGATATGAATTTGAAGTTTTGCTGAAATGCTAGCTCCTGATTATTGAGGCCTATTATCCATATCCTATATTGGTCTGTTACGTTACGTTTATAGATCATGCATTTGCATTCATGTAGTTAGATTGCTTTATGCATTTTTATTTTCTCTTGTTTTTGCTTGAGGACAAACAAAGTCTTAAGTTTGGGGGTACTTGATGAGTGAGTTTTATACCTATGAATGGGATATCTTTCAGGCTCAATTCTTTGCTATCTTTAGGTATTTTTAGTATTATTTTACTTATTATTGCATTGGTTTTGTAGGAGGCGGCTTCAGATGGTCACTTCTGGAAAATTTGGGCTTAATGACATTTTCATAATTCTGCAACACTGGCCGGCGCCGGGGCGCGAATTCTCAGTACAATTCCTCGTCGGGGTGAGCTCCATTTTTGTCCGCGTTGGGGCGAGCTCCCCAGGACAAATCTGGCGTCGAGGCGAGATCGTCGGGATTTATCAGCGGCTGGGTTTGTCTTATTCTGCCGTTAGTGGGATGGCTTGGGAGGATTTCCAAGAGCTTGATTGAGACATAAAGAGAGAGAATGATGAGATTATTGAGCTCAGATAGATTGAAAATGGATTATTGAACCTATTATGGGGAAGAAATAGAGAGAAGGAAGAAGCACCATAACATCACCAAGGAGCACGGGAATACAAATTTGGAGAAGGAAAGCTAGGAAAGAAGATATGACCAAGCAAGCAATTCGAGAATTAATCTGAAAAGGGTTTTATCATTCTATTTTCTAGTATTTCATTCTTGTTTTGTAATTCCAAAACCATATTATGTAAATTGAATATGATATTATTTAGAGCTATCATGAACTAAACTTTTATTTCTAAGATTCCAATGGAACCCAACCCATAGTTTGTATTGAATACTCTCTCTTTGAATACTAGTTAGTCTCTTGTGAATTAAATTTCATAACCTATGCTTATGGATTAATTTCTTAGCCCGTAATTTGATAGTATTTAGGATAGACATATACCTAAATACCGCATGCATCCATTTGAGATTCTATGCTTAATGATTTCTATTACGAAAGTTGGTAGTTGAGAGAGTAGTTAATGAGATTTTACCGTGACATGTGTCTTGTTAATTATTCTTGATATTGGTTTCTTGATAGTGTGTAGAATAGAGATATATCTATACGCCGCATTAGGGAATACGTATTTGACTATCGAGAGAGGCTTTTATATAAATGTGATTTCTCGGATGACCATTCTTGCGTTCTAACTAGTTGAAAAAGAGAGAGTTATGATATTCAAATGAAGAGTTGGGGGAAATTATAATCTTTGATCTTCTTATCTTGAATTCTTTTTGTGTTGTATTTGATTCTTGATTTCTTAATTGTCTTTATTAGATTTAAAAATCAAATCAATATATTATAGTTTAATTATAATTTCATGAGTTTACAAATCATTGATCATTGGTTTAATAAAATCGAGTTAGTATAAGATTGGTAATTGTTAGTATACTTTGCAATTATTCTCCGTGGGAACGATACTTTACTTTCACTTTATTACTTGTTGACCTCGTATACTTGCGCGTATTTGTCATTATATAAAATAGACAACAGGGAGCCAGAAGGTGAGAGAAATAGGAAAAGAATAAAGAGATAGAGAAAGAAAGGAGAAAGAGAAAAGAAAGGAGAAAGAGAAAAGAAAAGGAAGAGAGAAAAGAAGAGATAGAAAGAAAAGAGAGAGAGAAAGGGGGAAAGACAGAGAGGGAGTGAGAAAATTTTGCAGAAAGATAAAGAATAAGAAGGAAGAAGAAACTAAGGAAGGTATACATCTAAACCTTAAGCTAAATACTTCATTTTTTATATGGATGATAAGATTTATAGGTTTTTGATGAGTGCATAATATTCATTAATTATGATTCCTTTATGTTTAGTTTTATTGCATGTTTTATGTGTATATGATCTTATTAAGGTATTTAATGATTTTAGGAGGAATTGGAGTTGAAAAGAGGAAAAAGTAAAAATTTCAGGAAGTTGGGAACTCGCCCCGGCGAGCTCATATAGAGCAATGAATTCGCCCCGGCCAGGACGCCTTTGCCGAAGCTCGCCCCCACCAACTCTGAATTTGCCCCATCTAGTTCCCCTCTGCTAAAACTCGCCCCGACGAGCTCCCCAGTACGTTGAACTTGCCCGGACGAGTTCATCGGGAATTTGAAAATTAAGGAATTACTTCAGGCCAGGAATTTTATGGAATTCTACTCAGATTTGGATTGTTATTTCTTAGAGGCTTAGGACTTTATTCTAGGAATATAAATACTTGTTTTTAGTCAGATATTAAATCATTTACATTCGAATTGCAAACCCTAGTTTTGGAAGATTGAAGGCATATCAGGCTAAATTCTCTATTTCAGTTCTAAGGGATGTTGAACTTTTTTTATAATTAATGGTTTGATCAAGTTTACCTTACTTATTCCTTCTTACATGAAATTTATTCTGATAATCTATTTTAATTGATTGTATGCTATTTTATCTAATTGATTTAATATGGCTAGTTAGATTAATCTAATTGATATCATCTGCTAGATTAACGTATAGTATTAAGTAGCAATTAGTGATGCATGATTGTGGATTAGCTTTTGAGTATTGCTAAGATTATCAAAAGACAAGTTAAATAATCCCTGATTATGTGATTGTTGCTTTGAATAACTTAATTCTCTAATTCTTTATGCTGTTGTTATATTACATCTAGACCGATAGTTCTGGGTTGTATGATAGTTATGGTCTCTTGGGGTGATTGTCATATTGGATTTAAAACTTAAGGAGAATTTTGGATAATTAGCGATTGCGGTTATCTAGGGTTATTAATTTCATTGAAGGATAAATATTGTATAACTTGATTACTCCAATGATTGTAAAAAGGTGATACTGAACTGAAGAACTGAAGTCTTTAATTTATTGGTTATTCTTATTAATTACAGTTACTTTAGTTAGTTAAAATCAATTCAAAACCCCCCAATTTATATTTAGTAGTATTTTGATTTAGAAAACAATAGAATAAACAAAGATAAATTCACTCTCTGTGGGATCGATCCTTGCTTATTTCTATATTGCATTTTGTGTTCATAGGGTATAAGTAAGGTTTAATTTTGGAGTGTTAACGACAACTCCCAAATTTTGGCGCCGTTGCCAAGGAGTGTTATTTATTTTTATTTATTCTTTGTTTTCATTTGTTTTAGTTTATGACTCGATCCTCTAACTCTCTTGAAATAAATTTTGATCCAGAAATAGAGAGAACTGCAAGCAGGTTAAGGAAGGAGGCTCGTCAATCTCGAAGCACAATTGTAGATTCCGACGAAGCACCATCACTAGGCCTCAACATAGCACTAAAACTACTGTCAAACAAGTCATCTACCGAATCAGAAGAAGAAGAAGAGATGGCGGTGCCAAATAACAATAGGACGTTGAAAGAATTAACCACTCCTAATCTCAATCAACAACCTTTATGCATTGAGTATCCTACTTTAAATGCTGCGTTTGAACTTAAATCTGGACTAATTCATCTTTTGCTTACTTTTCGCGGTCTTACAGGTGAAGATCCATATAAGCATTTAAAGGAGTTTAATGTGGTATGTTCAACCATGAAACCACATGGGATAACTAAAGAGTAGCTAAAGCTTCGAGCTTTTCCATTCTCACTAGCGGATCTAGCAAAAGACTGATTGTACTATCTTCTTTCGGGATCAATCCAATCCTGGAATGACATTAAGAAGTTGTTCTTGGAGAATTACTTTCCTGCTTCAAGAGTAGCCAACATAACGAAGGAGATTTGTGGAATTAGGCAGTTCAGTGGAGAGACATTGTATGAATATTGGGAAAGGTTCAAGAAGTTGTGCTCTAGCTGTCCACCTCACTAGATAGATGATCAACACTTGATTCAATACTTCTATGAAGGGCTAGTACCAATGGACAAGAGTATGATTGATGCTGGCAGTGGAGGGACATTAGTTGACAAAACTCCAGGGGCTGCAAGGAACCTAATTGTAAATATGGCAGCCAATTCGGAACAGTATGGGATAAGGAATGATTATACACTACTAAGGGTAAGTGAGGTAAGCACAAGTAATTTGGAGCAACAGATTTTTGACTTAACTGTTGTGGTTAGACAATTAGCTACAAGAAACTTGCTAGTTGCAAAGGCTTGTGGGATCTGTTTACAGCCGAATCACAATACAGATACATGCCCAACATTATAAGATGAGGAGCCTTCACAACAAGCCAATACAATGGGAAACTATCAGGCACAACCCAAAAAGAAGTATGATCTATACTCAAACACCTACAATCCAGGCTAGAAGGATCATCCGAACTTAAGCTATGGAGGGAATAGGCCACCAACACAAGGAGTTTTTCCAGCTAGGAAATAAGGTTTTCAACAGACTCAACCTCAGTATTAACCTATACAAGCAGCTCCTACAAATAATGGACAATCCATGGAGGATATGTTCAAGGCATTTATAAGACATTCACAATAATTTATGACTCAGACATAACAATTTATGCAAGAAACAAGAACTTTTGTTCAAGATTTGAGGAACCAAGTGGGACAGCTTGCTACTCTAGTGGGAATGTTGGAATCTCAAGGCTCAAGAAAGTTACCCTCCCAAACAGTTGTCAATCCAAGGGAGAATGCTAGTGTAATTACACTAAGGAGTGAAAAAGAGCTGGAAGTGCCCAAAGTAGTTGCTGATTTTGAGGAGGAGAAAGCCAAAGAGGAGATTGAGACACCTAAGTAATCTCTAACCCATCTACTCTAGTTAAGACTAAGCTATTTCCTTTTCCACCTAGGAACGTGCACTAACAAAAGGAAATTGAAAGATGATGAAAGAGTCACTGTTGGAGAGAATGTGTCAATAGTACTTCAAAGAAAAATGCCCCCTAAATGTAAAGATCCAGGCATGTTTACAATCCCATGCAGAATAGGTAATACCAGATTTGAGAGAGCCATGTTAGATCTAGGAGCTTCAATAAATGTCATGTCATTATCTATATTTGCTTCTTTAAATCTAGGCTCTTTAAAACAAATTGGTGTTATTATTCAATTGGCTGATCGTACTAACACTTACCCTGATGGGGTAATTGAAGATGTCTTGGTGCAGGTGAATGAACTAATCTTTCTTGCAGATTTCTACATTGTGGATATGGAAGATGACAGATCTCCAAATCCTTCACATATCTCGTTAGGGAGACCATTTTTAAAAATAACAAGGACAATGATTGATGTACACAATGGAACCTTAACTATGGAATTTGATGGTGAAAAGATACAATTTAACATATATCAGGCCATGAGGTATCCTAGTGATGTTAATCCTATTTTTTCTACTGACATTATTGACTCTTTAGTGCAGGGATCTTTTGAACATATACATAAGGAAAGTTTGGAGGTTGCCATCATCAACAGTTTGGAGATTGATAAAGATGAAGATATTGAGCAGAATCAGGAAGTAAAGGAGGTTGTAGCTGCATTGCATTCTTTACCTAAAATCTCAGATAAGTATTTAGCCCAATCCATTCTATTCCTTATTTCTCATCAAAAATTATTACCATCTGTGGTGCAAACTCCAATCCTAGAATTGAAACCATTACCTCCACACTTAAAATATTCATATTTAGGGATTGATGATACACTACCTATGATTATTACTAGTAATCTAACCAAAGTGTATGAGGATAAATTGCTAAGAGTCCTAAGGGACCACGTCGCAGTTTTTGGTTGGACAATAGCAGATATCAAAAGTATAAGTCTTGCGATGTACATGCATATGATTTTGTTAAAAGATGGAGCAAGGCCCACTAGAGAAGCAGAAAGAAGACTAAATCCACCCATGATGGAGGTAGTGAAAAAAGAGGTGCTCAAATTGCTTGATGCATGTATAATCTACCCCATTTCAGACAATCAATGGGTGAGTCCAGTACAGGTAGTACCAAAGAAATCTGGAATTACAGTCGTCAAGAATGACAACAATAAGTTGGTGCCCACACGTACGCAAACAGGATGGAGAGTGTGTATTGATTATAGAAAATTGAATGCTGTAACAAGAAAAGATCATTTTCCTCTCCCTTTCGTTGATCAAAGGTTAGAATGATTGGTTGGGCATGCTTATTATTATTTTCTAGATGGTTTTTTAGGTTATAATCAAATTGTGATTGCACCTGAAGACTAGGAAAAGACCACATTCACATGTCCTTTCGGTACATTTGTGTATCGTAGAATGTCCTTTGGACTTTGTAATGCACTAAGAACATTTCAGAGATGTACGGTATTTGCTGACCAAGAAGGACTCTTAACCCAAAATTATCAGATGGATTATGTTGCTGCAAGAATTTAACTTGGAGATCAAGGATAAGAAAAGAGCAGGTAACTTGGTGGTAGATCACTTGAGTAGGTTGATGAGAGATGAGGAGGTACTACCATTGCATGATTCCTTTTCAGATGAGCATCTACTTTTTATTCATGAGGAATTTCCCTAGTATTCTAATATTGTCAATTATTTAGCAAGTGCATATTTTCCAAGTGAATTTTCTAGATCACAAAAAGATAAGATTAAAAGTGATGCCAAATATTATGTATGGGATGACCCATATCTATTAAAATTCTGTGCTGGTCAGGTAGTTAGAAGGTGTGTGCGAAATAATGAATTCTTATATATCTTAACCTTTTGTCACTATTATGCTTGCGGAGGACACTTTGGACCAAAAAGGACTGCTCATAAGGTTTTAGAGAGAGGTTTTTACTGGCCAACAATTTTTAAAGACTCATATTTATTTTGTAAATCATGTGCGAATTGTCAAAAGACAGGTAATATATCACATAGAAATCAGATGCCACAAACTCCTATTTTAATTGTTGAGATCTTTGATGTTTGGGGTATTGATTTTATGGGACCATTTCATACTTCTTATGGTAATGTTTACATTCTGTTGGCTGTTGATTATGTTTCCAAATAGGTGGAAGCTAAAGCTACCCAAACTGATGATTCTAAAATTGTTGCTGATTTTGTCAAATCTAACATATTTGTCAGGTTTGGGACTCTGAGAGCCATCATTAGTGATAGAAGAACTTATTTTTGTAATAGGATGTTAGCTGCACTGCTCAAGAAATACAACGTGCTACACAAGGTTTCTACATCCTATCACCCACAAAGCAATGGCCAGGCCGAGGTGTCCAACCATGAGGCCAAGTTCTTTTTGGAGAAGGTAGTCAAGCTGAACAGAAAATATTGGAGTCCGAGGTTAGAAGATGCATTGTGGGCTTATAGAACCGCATTCAAAACTCCCATTGGTATGTCCCTGTTTAGGATGGTGTTTGGGAAGCCATGTCATCTACCTGTTGAGTTAGAGCACAAGGCTTACTGGTCAATTAAGCAATGCAACATGGGCATGAATGAAGCAAGAGTGCATAGAAAGTTACAGCTACAAAAGATGGAAGAATTGCAAAATCAAGCATATGAGAGTTCTAGACTGTACAAAAATAAGACAAAGGCTTTCCATGACAAGCAGATTTTAAGGAAAGATTTCATTGTTGGATAAAAAATTCTTCTCTACAATTCAAGGTTGAAATTGTTTCCGGGTAAGTTGCGGTCTTGTTGGGAAGGTCCATTTGTTATTTCTAATGTGTTTCCTCATGGTGCTATAGATATACAAAATTCAAAGACAGGGAAGATATTCAAGGTAAATGGTCACTGGCTGAAACCATTCTTTGAAGGCTATCAGGTGGAGGAAGTTGAGATGCTGAATTTGGTGGATCTGGTCTATGATTGATTAAGAAGATTGTTGTTGAGCAAACGCCGTTAAACAAATGCGCTGCTTGGGAGGCAACCCAAGATCTTAGATTTTCTTTTCTATCCCTTTTACTTTTACTTTTTACATTTTAGTTGCATTTTATTTAGCTACTTCATCTTTATATGATTATTTTACATTGGGGACAATGTAAAGTTTGAGTGTGGGGGGAGGGGGGAGGTATAGGTTTAGGTATATGTTCTAAGTTTAATGCTTTAATCTATTTTTGTTGAGAATTTTGAAAAAAATTGATAAAAATTAATAGCATTGAAATTTTTTGGCTTTGGTTCTAGATTTTTTTTGGCTAAGTTTTTAAAAGGTTAAAGATCATAGATTGAAAATTAATGCCAAATTTTAGAGTCTGTTGGTTGCTTAATTGGTTGATAAATGATGAGAACTAAGTCATGATCCATAGTAACTGATTTAGATCTAATTTGTATTGTATGATTATTGAATATGAGAAATATGCTTATTTGACCGAGTTATCTGTGGAGTTGTCTATGTGCACTTATTTTATTATTTAGGACTATTTAACTGCTTATGTTGTTTGCAGGACCATGAGAATAAGGTCATCAGGGAGTTTAAAAAAAAGGAAAAAAGTGCAAAAGAGAAACATGTGGTGGGTTGAGATGGAGCGTAAAATACACTCATCCATAAATACATGCAGCGAGAAGTAGCGTAAAACGCACTCGTTGGTGAGCAAATAAGTGAGATGGAGCATAAAATGCACTCACTTAAGAAAGAATGAGAAATGTGAAATGGAGCATAAAATGCATTCACCTAGAAAGGAAAGTGAATTTAAGGGTTCTGGTGAAAAGGAAAAAAATAAATAACAGAGAAAATATGTTCTGAGTTCTGAGTCAGTGTGCACGACTATTGTTCCATGATAACTGAGTTGAGTATGTGTATAGATCATAGGAAAGATACTTATGTGGATACTTATGTGCTAGTTCCGACATGTCAGTTAGTGTTGATACTCATGATTTGGAACTTTAAACCTTTTGAAAGATGGTTAAGTAGAATTCAGTTGAATAATAATATAACCTTTGTTTTGATTTATACAGGGACGTGTAAAGGTTAAGTGTGGGGGAATTTGATGAATGCATAATATTCATTGATTATGATTCCTTTATGTTTAGCTTTATTGCATGTTTTATGTGCATATGAGCTTATTAAGGTATTTAATGATTTCAGGAAGAAATAGAGCTGAAAAGAGGGAAAAGGAAAAATTTTAGGAAGTTGGGAACTCGCCCCGGCGACCTCATATAGAGCAATGAATTCGCCTTGGCCAGGAAGCCTCTACCGAAGCTCACCCCAGCTAGCTCCGAATTCGCCCCAGCCAGTTCCCCTCTGCTAAGCTCACCCCGACGAGCTCTCTAGTACATTGAACTTGCCCCAGCGAGTTCTTCGGGAATTTGAAAATTAAGGAATTACTTTAGGCTAGAAATTTTATGGAATTCTACTCGGATTTGGATTGTTATTTCTTAGAAGCTTAGGACTTTATTCTAGGAATATAAATACATATTTTTAGTCAGATATTAAATCATCTACATTTGAATTGCAAACCCTAGTTTAGGAAGATTGAAGGCATGTCAAGCTAAATTCTCTATTTCAGTTCTAAGGGATGTTGAACCTTCTTTATAATTACTAGTTTGATCAAGTTTACTTTCTTATTCCTTCTTAAATGAAATTTATTCTGATAATCTATTTTAATTGATTGTGTGCTATTTTATCTGATTGATTTAATATATCTAGTTAGATTAATCTGATTGATATCATCTGCTAGATTAAGGTATAATATTAAGCAAACGATATTATATCTGATCATAAGTAGCAATTATTGATGCATGATTGTGGACAAACGTTTGAGTATTGCGAAGATTATTATCAGAAGGCAAGTTAAATAATCCTTGATTATGTGATTGTTACTTAGAATAACCTAATTCTCTAATTCTTCATGCTGCTGTTATATTAAATCTAAACTGATAATTCTGGGTTGTATGATAGTTAGGGTCACTTGGGTTGATTGTCACATTGGATTTAAAACTTAAGCAGAATTTTGGATAATTAGCGATTGCGGTTATCTATGGTTATTAATTTCATTGAAGGATAAATATTGTATAACTTGATTACTCCAATGATTGTAAAAAGGTGATACTGAACTGAAGAACTGAAGTATTTAATTTATTTGTTATTCTTTTTAATTGCAGTTACTTTAGTTAGTTAAAATCAATTCAAAACCCCCCAATTTATATTTAGTAGTTTTTTGATTTAGAAAACAATAGAATAAACAAAGATAAATTTACTTTCTGTGGGATCGATCCTTGCTTATTGCTCTATTGCATTTTGTGTTCATAGGGTATAAGTAAGGTTTAATTTTGGAGTGTTAACGACAGTTATCATGCATGTCATTATTTATTACATATGCTAATAAATAACAATTATGATATTATAAGACCAGTTGGTAGTATTGCGAGTCTATAATAATAATTGTGAATAATTGTTGAAAGATTGAAAATGTGTAAATAATTGATGAATAAAGGGTGTTGATTGAAGGTAAGTATGATAAGTAGATGTTTGTTCAATTATTTTCTTTTTACAAAAGTTAGTTTGGCAGGACTTGCCGACACTCTACTTTTCCTAAAGTAGTCTAGACCACAACCCTATTAACAAACAAATTTTGTTAAAATCGTGTACAAGTTAGTTTAATTTCCTCCATGGGACCATAAATTCCACTACCAGCATTGTTATATAGCTCATTTGGTTATTTTGTCGAAGTGTGTGTGCTAGTTATCTCCTCAAATTTCAATATAAATAGATTGCTTAGTTAAACAATAAAAAATACACCATCATTACACCGAAAAAAATAAAATTTTTCTACTACAATATTGTGAATATAATATTATGAGTATTTATTTTGAGTGTAAGGTTACTCTAAGTGTTGATAAAGAGTGCAAGCATTATTCAGGTTGATCAATTTCATAAAAAGCAGTATCTAGTCACGTGCTAAGGTAAGGGATATCATTTTCTTTCATACTCCTCAATTTATGGTAGGACGTTATTAGTTGTTTCTAGCCTTATCATTAGATGGTGAAAATTCTTGAAAATGATTAAAATATCTTTAATAGTTTGTGCTTCATCTAATATTTTACCTGAATCTTACCATTAAATTTTAATTGTGATATTAGAAATGTGAAGCTTATATTTTCTTAAATTTTATATTCAATCAAGATCTCAACTCGATTTTCTGGATATCGTGTTAACAATTTGGACTTTGAATGGATTGAATTAAAAATCATTAATGTTCATGTTATATTTATTTATGCTTTTTATTTCTATCCATTCATTATATTATTGTTATTTGTACTAATCATCAAGACTAAGTTGTTGTGAATGTCTTTGGCCTGGGTGCAAAGATGTATGATTGTCGGGTATCTTTAGCCTGTGTGGCAAGGATACGTAGTGAAAAGTCCTCTTTGGCTCGTAGTGCAAAGATGGACTGTTGATTATCATGACCATTTGTGTTACAATTTACTGTTTTTTGGCCCGTAGTGCATAAATAGTATGATTGTTGAGTGTCTTTAGCTTGTGTGGCAAGGATACGTGGTGAAAAGTCCTCTTTGGTCCGTAGTGCAAAGATAGACTATTGATTGACATGACTATTGGTGTTACTTTAATATCTTTGGCCCGTAGTGCAAAGATGGACTATTGATTGGCATGACCATTGGTATTACATTTGAATATCTTTGGCATGTAGTACAAAGATGAATTGACTGACATGATTATGATCAAAAGCTGTAGATTGGTATGATCATAACCATTGGTGTTATAATTGAATTTCTTTGGCCTGTAGCGCAAAGATGAATTGATCATCATGATTATGACCAAAAGCTGTAGATTGGTATGATCATGACCATTGGTATTACCATTAAATATCTTTGACCTGTAGTGCAAAGATGATTTAACCAGCATAATTATGACAAAAAGCTGTTGATTGACATGATTATGAACATGAACTGTTGATTGGTGTTACATGGTTAAAATATTGATTGTGAACTTTTAAATTGGAGAAGATAGTAGACATTATGGTCTACTTGTCTCTTCTAATAGATTGTTTGTTCCGCTCTAGTTATCGTTGAAAACTTATATTATCGTTAAATCTTTGATTTAGTACTATTGACGGCTATCGATAATTTATTTATCTTAGTCATAATATTCTTTACTAGGCTATTTATACTCACCCTTTTTCTTCACAATTCCTTTCAGGTAATAAAAGTGTAGTTAGGTCTAGCGGAAAAAATAGGAGAATGGAGTGATGGTCCGAGTTTGCAACTGTAGTAATTCTCAGTATATTGTAAAATAGTGTGACAATAATTATATTGATGACTTAATTTGGGTCTGAATACTGTCATACTATATATAACACAGTAATTATAATGAGAACTTAAAGTGTACGTGTTGTCGTATTTTTTTTCACGACATTATAATAGTTGGAAATAGAAAAATTTGTATTTATAGTATATATTATTGGCGACTCAAATTGGGTTATGTGGACCCTATTTTAGGGGCATCACAATCTCCCCCTATTTGATGATGACAAAACCAATAGTTTCAGAGCATTCATCAATTCTAAAATGCAATTATACTTTAATATTAAACATGAGCTAATATATAGTGAGCAACTTTATTTCTAGAGCAAAAGAATGAATTTATTGATATATATATAAAAATCATACATAGTATATAACAAAAATTTACAAAGAATGATTTACAACGTATACCTATACTTTTACCTATATTCTCCCCCTTTTGCTCTTAGGAGGACTTAGGAGGAAATCTCTTCTCAGCTTCAACTCTTCTTCTGTGTCTCTCTCTAGCTTCAACATCCCTTCTATGAATCTTATCCATAGAATCCCTTGGGGCAAGATCAGGTATTTTAATTCTTTCTTCCCCTTTAATGTGAATCCCTTGAAGATTTCTATTGATGAACTTGGGATCACCAAGTAG
Organism: Aralia elata; assembly: GCA_034770075.1. NCBI lineage: Eukaryota > Viridiplantae > Streptophyta > Magnoliopsida > Apiales > Araliaceae > Aralia > Aralia elata. Next base: position 47,977,625 of record CM068386.1, on the reverse strand, counting down.
GAGTCGTGTGCCAGTAGGAGTCACTGTACTCAACGATCCATACCTTAAAGAGGAGGAATGTCCACGATCAATGGGAAGAGCTTGGGGAGTTCTTGAGGAGGAAGGAGGTTGAATTGATGTTTGCGGTTGAGAACGTCGTTTATCCCCTATTTTCGCCCCCTTTTTTGTCAGCATCCCTTCCTTGATGTGAGGCATTAAATTCTTTAGAGAGCTACTTGACAACATTTGTTGTTTCCCAGATGCACTTAAAGATCTAGAAGGGAGGATGAATAGATCCTTTTTTTTAAAAAAAAAATTACTGGATTAATGTATTACCCAATATATTACAAATCAAATTAATTTAACACAACGGAGAATGTGATATTAAAAGACTTCCCCTTAGAGATCTCAGTTCTTAGTTTAATTAAGAATATCAATCACAAATAATAATGCAGGTAAAATGTAAGAATGAAAGATAAATGACACAAGGAGATTTTTAAGTGGTTCGGAGACTGAACAGCTCCTACTCCACTCTTCTACTTCAACAAGTAGGAATTTCACTATAGGTTCGATTACTCTGATCAGGACACTCTTGCCCTCCTCAAGCCCAACAGACTTGGATATTTTAGTCAATACAACAAGGACACAAAGACCTCTTATAGCCCAGCAGACTTGGAAATTTAGTCACAAAGACAAGGATACTCTTGCCCTCTTCAAGTCCTGCAGACTTGGAACAACTTAGTACCCTAGGTACTTATCAAGCCCAGTAGACTTGAAACTTTATGGTCACTTAGACCAGAATGAACAATTGTGAGAATGTTGTTGAGGGGCGCTGCTAAGATGGCGTTAAGATCTTCTTCTCAAGTATTTAGCAGCTTGAACCAGATGGTCAAATCATAGAGTATGTTCTTTGGCTTAGCTAGATTTTTGGCTCGTTGATTCCTTGTTCGTTAATTCTGTTTTGAATCTTTCAGCCAACTTATAGTTTGCCTGAATTTCTTCCCATTGATAGGTTTCCATTGCTGCATTTAATGCCCCAGATATTCTGAGATACTTGATGTAGACATTTTGAGTTTAGGTGTCAACTTTCTGTTGTTTAGTCTGTCACATCGGTCTGCAACTTCACCTACCACTTTGACCCGTCGCTTTCAACAAACTAGCTATTGGACATATCCTTTGGTCGTTAATTTTTCCCAAGTATGTTTGGTAACGATATTGGGATTCTCATCCATCAGTGCTTCCATGTCAGTTTGTCAAGATTGATTGCTCTACGATCATAAGAGCTCATAGTGTTGATTCTACGGTCTGAATATGGCTTTACGATTAGTTTAGAACTCTACGAATCTATCTTTAGCTGAACATTTTTGAAGGTTCTCTACTATTTGGCTTTAGCCTTGCAATTCTGAAGCACTCTACGTTCAATCCTTGCTGAGTGAGCCTTGCTTGGCTTTACGATTCTGTCTGCTTTACAATTAGAAGCCACAACTCTGCGATGAGTCCAAAGCTTTACGATAAACACATCAGCTCTACAATTTAACCAAAGCTTTACGATAGAGGAGTTAAGTCTGCGATCTGATCTATTTTCTTTACAGCTCGTGAGACTAAACTTTACATGCATATTAAGTCTATACCTCGTATTAGCTCAAAGAGATCAACCTAACAAGTTTGATCTTCTAATTCTAAGTCCTTGTACATCGAATCAGTAAGAAGAACTTTATAACAACTTACTGATACAAATATACATTAAGATCTATCATCATCAAATCAAATAAATGAATTGTGCAGACTCCAACAATCTTCCCCTAGTTGATGATGACAAAACCAATAGTTTCATAGGACAGCTAAGATGCATTGCTTGAAATGTAAATATGACTTAAAATATAGTAAGCCACTGTATTTCTAGCTCAAAAGGATGACGTTATTGATGATTTAAACAGTTTTACACAATTCATCAGATTTTAGCAAGGAATAGATAAAATAGGCTTACTACTTCTTCCTCTTTCTTGGCTTTTCCAAGGCAAACCATTTCTTCTCAGATTTCCTTCTGCGATCACTAGCTTCCTGTAGCTCAGCATTTTTCCTCCTAATTTCCTCAATAGAATCTCTCACTATCAAATTAGATTTGCCGAACTATATTATGAGGGTAATATAGTTTGATGAAAATAGTGGGAGATACCAATTTAAATAAAGACTTAATTTACTTTGGTAATTAAGAAATGAATGTATGCTAAAATATTGTTAAATTACAAATTCATTTACAAAATTTTACAATATGTAAATTACTATCACTGCGGAGCATATTAGATGTTAATTAACCGAACCGAATTACACGGACTAGTTAAGGAATCTGAGAATAGTTCTCAAGGCTGAAAAGTTGTCTTATGTCCTTAATACGCCTATCCTTGCAATGGTTACAGACAATGCCTCTGAGGAAGAGCTTGATACTTTTAGAAAGTAGCAAGATGATGCACAGTTGGCTCAATGCATCATGCTCGCATCCATGAGTAACGAGCTTCAGTGTTAGCATGAAACTACGGATGCTCCTACTATACTTCTGCACCTCAAGGAGTTGTATGGTGAGGAAAGTAGGACTGTTAGATATTAGATATCTAAGGAGCTCTTCCGATCTAGAATAACCGATGGCACTATAGTATAGACACATGTCCTCAAAATGATCAATTTGATTGAACAATTAGGACAACAGGGTTTTGTCATGGATGGATAGTTGATCCAAGATTTGATGTTGCAATCACTTCCGGACTCTTTCTCACAATTTGTTGTTAATTTTCACATGAACAAGCTAGATGTCAGCCTGCCTGAGTTTCTTAATATGTTGAAAACTACAAAGAGTCACTTTCCAACCAAGAAAAACCAAGTTTTACTTGTAGATGATTAGTCGTAGGAACTTATAGTTGCTGCATTAGCCATAAGAACTTATAGTTTAGCATTGCCTATGGGCAAGTCTATTAAGTTAATAAGTTGTTATTAAGTTCCAGTTCTAATTAGAAACATTATTTTCATTCCGTTGTTGGACAAGGAAGGTGTTGCTATTATATTTAAGAACAATGGTTGTTCTATTTATAATAATAATGTTTTGAATAGGACTAGAAAATTACTTGATAGAATTCGTATACTTGACTTATATGAAAAATAATTTTGCAAATTGAACAAACTAGTAAAAGAAAAGGAGATAATCATTCAAATAGTTGAATATGTATATTTGATGAAATACAAGTCTGAATTATTTGAAAGGTTCAAAGAATTCTGAAGTGAAACAAATTGACAAAGTATTAAGATTCTTTGATCAGATCGAGGAAGGAATACTTGTGAAATGAGTTTCTAGATCATCTCAAAATGGTATTTTCTCATAATGGACACCTCTTGATACGCAATAATTGATTGGTGTATCTAAAAGGAAAAATTGTACCTTGTTGGACATGGTGCAGTCCATGATGATTTTTACTGATATTCTAGTATCCATCTGGGGTTATGCCCTAGAAACGGCTGCATATCTATAAAATAAGGTAACTTCAAAATTCGGCCCCAAGACTCCATATGAGTTATGGATAGGGAGGATTACTAGTCTTAAGCATGTTAAGATAAGGGGTTGTCCAGTTTATGTGAAAATGTTTTAAAAGGATAAGTTTGGGACAAAATCTGAGAAGTGCAGATTTGTGGGACTTCCTAAAGTAAGTCTAGGATAAAAGTTCTATAATCCTACTAAGCAAAAGGTATTTGTTGCGAAACTCGCTGCCTTCTTGGATAAAGGTGTTTATGAATGAAGGAGCTAGTGGGAGGGTAATAGATCTTGAAGGAGTTCAAGAACCACAAAGCATTTTAAGTCAAACCGAGGAACCTATAGATAGACCTATTGTACCACAACCGAATCTTAAATCTGGAAGAGTATCGAAGATACCTAGGAGGTATGGATTCATCATAGAGGATGATGATGAGGTACACATCATAGAGGATGATGATCTAGTAATATACGATGAGGCTATGAGTAGTAGTCACTCAGAGAAATGGCAGATGGGCATGAAATCCGAAATGGACACTATGTATGAGAACCAAGTATAGACTCTGGTTACTCCACTAAAAGACATAATGCCTATAGAGTGAAAATGGGTCTTTAAGAGAAAGACTGGGGCAAATGGCAAGGTGGAGACCTATAAGACCAGACCTATTTAAAAGGTTTCAAATAAAGTCAAGGAGTTGACTGTGATAAAACCTTATTACTGGGTAATGCTCAAGTCCATTTGGATTTTACTTGCAATTGCAGCTTATTATTACCAAATTTGGCAAATGGATGTGGAGACGTCCTTCCTCAATGAATAACTTGAGGAAAATGTATGCATGATACAACCAAATGGATTTGTTTCAATGGTTGAAGCAAATCATGTATAGGAGCTACAACAATACATTAATGGATTGAAGCAAGCTTCTCAAAGATGGAACATTTGTTTTGATGAGGCAATCAAAAGAGTTTGATTTTATCAAAATGCGGATGAACCAAATGTGTACGGACGGTCAGTGGGAGCGCTGTGACATTCCTATTACTACTATATATTGATACACTACTGATAGGGAATGACACACCAATGCTACAATCTGTAAAGATAAAATTGTCTAAACATTCCTCCATGAATGACTTGGGAAAAGCATCCTATAAATTGGGGATATAAATCTATATAGATAGATTTAAAAGGATGTTTGGCTTGACCCAAGGAACGTATATTCATTCGATGCTAAAGATATTTAGCATGGCAAACTCCAAGAGAGGTCTCATGATGATGAGCCATGGAGTGTATCTCTTTAAATTGTCTTTAATGAAAGAGAGATCGTATGAGTTACTATCATGTATGCAATGAAATGTACAAGACCTGATGTTGATCAGTCATATTCTGGAGAAGATCACTATAAGACAGTGAAAAACATCTTTAAGTACTTAGCCGGTACTGAGGATGCGATTATGATGCATGGTGGGTCTGAATTAAAACTAGAGGGTTAAACACTCAAGTTTTTCAGACTGACCAAGACGATAACAAATCCACTTTAGGGTAAATCGTCACCTTGAATGGTGGTGCAGTGAATTGGAAAAGTTCCAAACAACAAAGAGTTGTTGGTTTAGTAACAAAGATAAAGTATATAGCTGTTAATGAAGCTGCAAGTTGATTGTTTGGATGAAAAGTTCATTACAAAACTAGAAATAGTTCCTAAGTCTCATCTTAAATTCAAACATGTGTTGTGGCACTTTCATTTGATTAGAGAAATTATTGAAAAAGGAGAAGTCACTATAGAGGACTCTTAAGAACAACATTGCATATCCATTTACTAAAGCTTTATCTAATAGCAGGATGATCGTCACTTAGAGAAGAAGGGTATTTGATATCATGACGATTGACTTTAGTGTAAATGGGAGATTGAAAGTAGTATGCACGTAAGCTAATCATATTTGATATGATGTAGCATATATTTTGTAATCTTACAAAAGAATTAATTTATTAAAGACATTTTCGTTATCTACATGATACTATTATATTAAGTGTGATAAACTCATAGTTTTGAGTAATGCTTTTAGAATCATGATAATGATCATGTTAATGAGATCTAAATTCAAGATAGCTCACAAACTAAAATCGTTCCTAATCGTTGGATTATTAAAAGGGGATTAGTGAATCCGGATAGATTAGTACATACTTTGCTTGCTCTTAGAAAGAGGATGATTGATCTCATAATCATTTGTGTGGCGACACTAAAGCAAGTATATAGGTGCTTATTGGAGAATACGTTCACAGAATGTGGCTCGCTAAAAGAATACCTAATGGAGTTTTACTTGTCTGTTAATAGGAATTCCTTAAGTGATAGTAGTACAAGTGATCCTTAGACTGGAGATCATCATAGTATCTCGTGTATGATGAGTTATACTTTGACATGTCGCTTAAGACCTTTAGGGTATATCAAAGGGTATGATTGGCTCTAATAAGTTATACATGGAGATAGGTAAATGGTCAACAAAGAATCTACCACTTTTAGTAAAAGGAGAGAATGTCCTATGTGATTCGATAAATGACAACTCAGAAGTCTTTGGCCAAAGTAGAATAAAATTAGAAAGGTGTTTCTAATTTGCATTATTTAGAGTTGTGCATTTTAGAATCAAAATAAATATAATCAAATATAATAAGACTTGACAGTAATTCCATATCTTATATTTGATTGGGACATTGTATGGTAGATGGATTGAATTGTACGGTAACTATTCACTGAAAGGTTCTTTTATGATTAATGTTGAAATCTATATTATCTGAAAAGTCGTTGATCGCTAAGGGGGCTTACCCTTGTTGTAGCATAAATATTATTTATTTAAATGAATTAAATAGTTTAATTTATTTATTTAAATAAGATTAGAATTGTTCTAATTTATTTATTCACAACTAGTTTAATATGGAGAACCTAAAGGGTCACACCGCAAAAGGAGAATAATTATTTAAGAAGTAAATGACATAATCGTAATAATATGTTAAGTGTATTTAATTTATGCTATGATGATAGAATAAATTAAATAACTTAATATTTATTATTTAATATTTTAGAAATATTAAATATAAGCTAATAAGAGGAGTCTTATTAATATTGCTATTATTATCATTATTATTTAATTTTTAAATGGTTTAGGAATTAATTAATATAAGTACTCTCATAAGTTATTAATTGGATTAGGAGACTAACTAATTAAAAGAGTTTAATTAATTAAATTAAATCCTATTCCTAAATAGTTTAGGAGGGTTGCCTACATCTATAAATAAGAGAAGTCTTATTATGGAAAGGGGTTAGACAGTTAGACACACTTCCAATAGTTAGGAGAGTACTCATAATTTCTATAGAGATAGAAATTAAGGTTTTGCCAACACCCATCTTCTTGAATACATATTATTCCTTGGTGGATCACCTATAGAGGCCAAACACTTGGGTGGCTAATGTTGATCAAAGGAAGGAATCTAATCGACAGATTTCAAGGAGAATGCGAAAGGATTTGGAGTTGAACTTGTACCCGAGGAAGCACGGTTCTACGAGGGTATAATTCTTATTCTCTATCTCTTTCGTTTAATTGATAATTGCACATAAAGAAAGATCACGGTGATGGTTTGTATTAAATTTTGAAATTTGATTTTGTCGTGCTTCCGCTATATTTGTGTAATCTGATTTTGCGTTATATACAAACCTAACACTTCTCCCTCTTTATGTCTCTCTTATTAAACTGGGACTTAAACAGTTGAAAATAACTCTTCCTCGCCGCATGCACGAGCCTCACGCGCTCGAAAAAGTGACCTAGCGTCGCGGCTCGCCTTATCAAGTGTCGCGACTCACATGCCATGCTGCGACTCGATCTATCAAGCACCGCGACTTGATTATTTCTGCAACTCCCTTTAATTTTTCTTGCCTTGTACGACCAAATGAACCTTAATTCCTTTTTTAAGCCCCTCTTATTGCTCTATACCCTTGCCTAGCATTCTTAGCTTCATAATAGGGCTAAATATACACCATTTATTGTTCTTTCTCTATTTTCGATCACGAATTCCATACCTGCATAAAAATGCTAAAATGCATAAAAACAAACTAAAAATACGTAAGAACCAACAAAATAATTAAGTCAAAAATACAAGAATTGTAGATATAAAATCTACTCATCAGGCCCCACTTGCTCGGTTTTCGTGTCGCGAAGTCGGTTTTTCGCGTTGTGCAATAAAACGTCCATAACTTTCAATCCAAAAAGAGTAGAAAACGTACTATAACAATCTGGAAAGCTCTTTCCGAGAGATTCACAATGATATATGATTCGCTCAATTACGAGTTCAGGAAGACAGTGAAAAAGGGGAAAAATCATCCCTTGGTAGATGCCGACTAGTCATTCGTCTTGCTTTGCGTAGTCGGTTGTTTGGAGGCTTTTGTGGGTGCTTCATATACTTGTTCTCAGCTTTTGCTATGCAATGACATCAAGTTTAACAAATTTGGGTCCGGGAAGATGGAGCAAAAAAGCAAAAAAAGTTTCTTCCTGAATATGTCGGCTAGTTAACCGTTCTGCCTTGAATAGTCTGCTGCTCAGGAATTGTGGTGATAGCTTTATATACTTGTTTCCAACTTGTGATCTTTGCTCGGCCATCTTGGTTTTAGAGTAAAATGACACTTTTGCCCTCCTGCCAAGGTTAAAGAACAAGTGCACAATTTTGGGTGTCTACAGGTGATTAAGCTACCTCTGGGTTTTTTTATTCTTTCCCTTCTTCTCCACCATTTTTATTAACTTCTTCTTCTTCTATTTCTTGTTCTTGTTCTTCTTCTTCTTCTTTGGCTCAGGTATAGATACCTTTATAGCCGTCTCTACAACATCTTCTGTTGGCTTCGACATAGTCACCATCACAGCCGTCTCATCAACAATATTTGGCTCAAGCATGGAAGCCGTCTCAGCCATGATTTCAGCATCAGTTGGCTTAGGTTCTACGACCGTCTCAGCCCTCACTTTAATGCCCATTGGTTACGGCTCTACGACCATCTTAGTCCTCACTTTAGTGCCAGTGACCATCTCCTCATCTTAAACTGGAACAGGCTTGGTTTAATTAACAATTAGTTCATAATAAAATTAGAGAACATCCTTGGATTACAAAAATAAAAGAAGGGATAAAAGAATAAAATATGTGATAGTGCGATCCTCCTCTAATTTATGCTATCCTCGACGTCTCCCTTCTGATTTGATCTGCAATCCAAGCTTCTATGTATGTATGGTGCTAGATGTTAGCTTGTTCATCCCCTTGATTACCAGCCTTTGATGTGTATTTATAAGATTAATTTCCTTTGCTTGATAGACTTTGTAGCTTAATTAGCAAAGTTCAATAAGGCAAGCAGTCCTAAGTCCATTAGGAAACACATCAAGCAACCAAACCCATCCAAACAACCCTCGCACACAACATCATCACCTAGGCTCTCAATAGTTAAAAACTCGGTAGCCTTCAAGCGCCGTGACCCTTGCCATCAAGTGCCTAGGCGCTGCCTCACTTTGCTACCAGCACCGCGACATTTGAAGCTAGCCTAGGCGCTCGGCCATCCGTGCACCTGACTTGCTGATTTACCCCAAACTGCTGCACGCCGCGCCAATGTCGGTGCATTATCCGCTCAACTTGTGATTGTTTACCCAGAGTTTAACTAAAATGCAACAAATTCACTTCCAATCGTAATCTTACACAAAAACATAAAAACACATAAATCGGAACAGAAAATACTAAAAAACTCACAAATCATTAAGCTAAAAATACACAATTTATAGGTATAAAACCCACTCATTAGTTTTGTTTACTTGTTGCAAGATTTAAACTTTCGCAAATTGTTTATATTGTGCAAGTTTCTAGCTATAAATTGTGCTTTATGCCAATATCTGTACTTTGATGTAATTGAAAAGAAATGTTCTATCAGTGAACTGCTTAAGTTTTTTAAAGTTCTATTTATTCATGATCTGGGTTAAGAAGAGTGTCTATGCTATTTGTTTCGGCTAGATAGATATTGAGATAAATATTGAATTGATAAAAATTCTTTAAAGATTATTGATGTGCCCCAAACCAAATTATTTTGGTGGGGACTCCGAAGATAAGTCTGAGATGAACAACCCTAATATTGGGGATATTTTTTAGTCGGTAATTGTTCGACAAGACACAAGTGGTGTCAAAATGAACGTATATAGTCATTTAAAAGTTAAATGTTGTGCACAATACAGAGTACAATAGGTTGATCCCTTAATGTACTTGTAGAGAATGTTTTTCAATTTTTTATGAATGTTAAATATTTTGTCAGTTTATAACTGAAGTTCTGTTAAACCTTTTTGAAGAAAAGAAAAGTTATCGGTATTTAAATATTTTGTCGGTATTTGATGAGTGAGTTTTATACCTATAAATTGAGTATTTTTAGCTTGATGATTTGTGAGTTCTTGAGTATTTTCTGTTCTTTTTTATGTGTTTTTATGTTTTTGTGTAGGAAAAGGGAAAATAGAACAAAGATATAAAAATGGAAGCAAATTGGATGAATCCGTGTCAAAATGGACTTAAGCAATCAAGGTGGCAAAATGGCTCGGCATGCAGCAGGCGGCATGCATGTGGCAGCACGTTGGGGCAGTTTGGCATGGCCAAAAATAGGCGAGCGTTGGCACAAAGATCATCAGTTGGCACGACGAAGCAAGGTTGGGCACGCACAAGGGCAATAGGCAGCATGGGTGCCCGGGACAGGAGTAGCGAGCAAGCGCACACGCATCATTCTTTTATTTTTATTTTTTATATTTTTTCTATTTAGTGAGTGCAACTTATGCTCTATCTCACCTTCTTTTGAATGAGTGCGTTTTACGCTCAATCTCGTTTTGCGTGTGTCCATGAGTGAGTGCGTTTTACGCTCCATCTCAACTCACCACATGAATCATTATGCTAACTCGGGAAGGCTCCAATTTTTCAAAAATAAGCCAAGATATCAAACAATCCAAGAATACCCCCAAACTTATATGAATGCCTAACTTGCTTTAATTGATGCTTAAATAAGTTCATAGAATCTCAACAACATCTTTCACAGAAGAATAAGCTATATAAACTCTCTAAGAACAATAAACTCAACAGTTGGATGAAAATGCCATGAAAGCGCAAAGGGTCATACATACAATAGAACCAACGCCCGAGGTAGAATTTAAACTAGTATGCTCAAAAATTTCATAAAAGTTAACTAAATGTCCTTTAAGTTTATATCATAGGGCCAAAACAAATTCAACCAAAACATTGCTCAAAATTTCAAGTTTTTCAAAATTTTCAAAATTTTCTAACGTATATGCATACTAAATATACTAACATCAAAATAACTAACATAAAAACATAAGACTAACTCAAGTACCAAGAATATCACAAGTACCACCAAACTTAAATCAAACATTGTCCTAAATGTAAAGATAGACAAAATTAAAAAGAGGACTCCACTGAGGTTGTGTCAATCGTCATCGACAACATCCTCTCCACCGTAAGTCATTTTAGGAGCCATTCCAATTCAAAAGCACCAACAAAATGCCCTGCCTAACTTGTACCCTATTTTTGGCCTTAGCTTGTGCCTTGCCCCTTGCCTTGCTTGTCGTCTCGTTGGCGACTCACACTCATAGATACTTGGTACCTGAAATTAACTAACATAAAACTTTACAACTTGGGTTGTGTAACAACACGGGTCAAATTCCGAGTCTGGAACAAATCTTGGGTCAAATCCTAAGTCCGAATAGAATCAAATCCATCCAAACAAGGCCTTAAATTACTGGCCCAATACTATCTTCTTGGGTCATCTTAGCCCACCAAAGGCTCACCCAAAAGGTCATGACTGAAGGTACTATTGATATTAACTCAATTACTTATAAACAGATAAACGTTTCCCTTATCTTTCGATGTGAGATTGGGGTGTTACAATCTCCCCCACTTAAATTTTTGATGTCCCCGTCAGAATCGATCAACACACGGTCCACAGATCTTTGCCTCTCTAGCCATTGTGGGATAATACCGACAAGCTTTGTGTCCCCACCTCCGAACCTCCTTCTCTCTATTATGGGATAATACTACCAGCCTTCGTGTCCCCACCTCCGGCAACCTGATCGGATGACCCGACCCGAGCTTTTGAGAGTCGGTTTTGATACCATATGTAATAACCCGGGTCAAATCCCGAGTCCGGAACAAATCTTTGGTCAAATCCCAAGTCCAAATCGAATCAAATCTATCCAAACAAGGCCTTAAATTACTGGCCCAATAGTATCTTCTTGGTTCATCTTAGCCCATCACAGGCTCACCCAAAAGGTCATGACTAAAGATACTATTGATAGTAACTCAATTACTTATATACAGACAAACGTTTCCCTTATCTTTTGATGTACGACTGGGGTGTTACAATCTCCCCTACTTAAATATCTGACGTCCCCGTCAGAACCGATCACACACACGGTCCACAGATCTTTGCCTCTCTAGCCATTGTGGGATAATACCGGCTGGCTTCGTGTCCCCACCTTCGGACCTCCTTCTCTCCATTATGGGATAATACCACCAACCTTCGTCTCCTCACCTACGGCAACCCAATCGTATGACCCGACCAGAGCTTTCGAGAGTCGGCTTTGATACCATATGTAACAACTCGGGTCAAATTTCGAGTCCGGAATAAATCTTGGGTCAAATCCAAAGTCCGAATTGAATCAAATCCATCCAAACAAGGCCTTGAATTACTGGCCCAATAGTATCTTCTTGGGTCATCTTAGCCCACCACAGGCTCACCCAAAAGGTCATGACTGAAGGTACTATGATAGTAACTCAATTACTTATATATAGACAAACTTTTCCCTTATCTTTTGATGTGGGACTGGGGTGTTACAATCTTCCCCACTTAAATTTCTGACGTCCCCGTCAGAACCGATCACACATACGGCCCACAGATCTTTACCTCTCTAGCCATTGTGGGATAATACCGGCTGTCTTCGTGTCCCCACATTTGGGCCTCCTTATATCCTTTGTGGGATAATACCACCACCCTTCGTGTCCCCACCTCCGGCAACCCGATCCGACCCGAGCTTTCAAGAGTCGGGATTGATACCATATGTAACAACCCGGGTCAAATCCCGAGTCCGGAACAAATCTTGGGTCAAATCCTGAGTCCGAATCGAATCAAATCCATCCAAACAAGGCCTTAAATTACTGGCCCAATAGTATCTTCTTGGGTCATCTTAGCCCACCACAGGCTCACACAACAAGCAATTAATCTATAAGCATAAGTTATGATAACCAATTCATAAGAGTAATAATAATCAAAGGAAGAGAAATCAATTCAAATAAGCAATGGGTTCAATTACAATTTCAAACCAAACACTAAAATCAAAATAAATAAACAAGCAATAAACCTAACTAACATCCTTGGAGTACAAAGCTAGATGAAAAGATTAGAGATGAACTCCCTTTTGATCTTCTCATTTCCTTGTATTGCAGCCCTTGTTGGTGGAGCAAGCCTTCCATTGTTGTTGGTTGCTCAAGCTTCCCCATTGGGGAGCTTGAGCTACCTTTTCTCCTTCTTGCTCTAGGTTAGCTTCCACCCTCCAAGAATGCTGATTTTAGAAGTCTAGCATATGTTAAAATGGAGGCTACATGTTGTATTTATAGTGTCTTATGCAAAACCCTAGCTTAGCCCATGAAAAATGACCAAAAACCCGCTCAAATTGCTTAAAATCCGACCCAGACGCGCTGCCCAGCAGCCATTGGTGCGCCCGCACGCTGGCTGGTGCGCCCGCGCCCATGCCGCTGCATGCCCGATTCAGTTTTGACGTCTGTTGGTAAAATGGCCATAACTTCTTCGTCCGAACTCGAAATTAGGCGATTCAAGAGGCTACGGAAAGCTGAGAAGTAGCTCTACAACTTCCATAACTGGAGTTGGAAAAGATAGTGGCTGAAGAAAGGGTAAAATTGAGCTCTAAGTGGCCGCTGTGTAAATTCATGCTAAATCCGCTGGTAAAACGACCATAACTCTCTCATATGAACTTCAAATTGGATGACTCCGGATGCTCCCGAAAGCTGAGATTAATATCTACAACTTTTGTTCTTTGAGTTTTGAGAGATACGGATTAGATCATTGGTCAAATTGAGCCGCAAGCAGGTGCTATATCAATCGGAAGCTCAAAAATGGCAAACAAGGCACCCAAGCGTTGACGTTCAAGTAGCTTTTGCTCCATTTCCTACAAAACCAAGTAAAAACACATAAAATAATACAAAATATATAAAAGCAATATAAAATCACAATATCTAAAAATAAGATAAAAACACAATAAAACCACATAAAGTACCCAAAGAATTCCAAATTATCAAGGTCAAAAGTACCCAAATTGTGTGTATAAAACACACTCATCAATTCGGACTTGGGATTTGACCCAAGATTTGTTCCGGACTCGGGATTTGACCCGGGTTGTTACATATGGTATCAAAGCCGACTCTTGAAAGCTCGGGTCGGGTCATCCGATCGGGTTGCCAGAGGTGGCGACACGAAGGCTGGTGGAATTATGTCACAATGGAGAGAAGGAGGTACGGAGGTGGGGACACGAAGCCAGCCGGTATTATCCCACAAAGGCTAGAGAGGCAAAGATCTATGGACCATGTGTGTGATAAGTTCTGACGGGGACATCAGAAATTTAAGTGGGGGAAATTGTAACACCCAAGTTCCACATCGAAAGATAAGGGAAAAGTTTATCTATATATAAGTAATTGAGTTACTAGAAATAGTACCTTCAGTCATGACCTTTTGGGTGAGCCTGTGGTAGGCTAAGATGACCCAAGAAGATACTATTGGGCCAGTAATTTAAGGCCTTGTTTGGATGGATTTGATTCGATTCGGACTTGGGATTTGACCCAAGATTTGTTCTGGACTCGGGATTTGACCCGGGTTGTTACATATGGTATCAAAGCCGACTCTTGAAAGCTCGGGTCGGGTCATCCGATCGGGTTGCCAGAGGTGGGGACACAAAAGCTGGTGGTATTATCCCACAATGGAGAGAAGAAGGTTCGGAGGTGGGGACACGAAGCCAGCCAGTATTATCCGATAATGGCTAGAGAGGCAAAGATCTGTGGACCGTGTGTGTGATCAGTTCTGACGGGGATGTCAAAAATTTAAATGGGGGAGATTGTAACGCCCTAGTCCCACATCAAAAGATAAGGGAAAAGTTTGTCTATATATAAGTAATTGAGTTACTATCAATAGTATCTTCAGTCATGACCTTTTGGGTAAGCCTGTGGTGGGCTAAGATGACCTAAGAAGATACTATTGGGCCAGTAATTTAAGGCCTTGTTTGGATGGATTTGATTCGATTCGGACTTGGGATTTGACCCAAGATTGGCTCCAGACTCGAGATTTGACCCGGGTTGTTACATATGGTATCAAAGCCGACTCTTGAAAGCTCGGGTCGGGTCATCCGATCGAGATGCCGGAGGTGGGGACACATAGGCTGGTGGTATTATCCTACAATGGAGAGAAGGAGGTCCGGAGGTGGGGACACGAAGCCAGCCAGTATTATCCCACAATGGCTGGAGAGGCAAAGATCTGTGGACCGTTTGTGTGATTGGTTCTGACGGGGACGTCAGAAATTTATGTGGGGGAAATTGTAACACCCCAGTCCCACATCGAAAGATAAGGGAAACGTTTATCTATATATAAGTAATTGAGTTACTATCAATAGTACCTTCAGTCATGACCTTTTGGGTTAGCCTGTGGTGGGCTAAGATGACCTAAGAAGATACTATTGGGCCAGTAATTTAAGGCCTTGTTTGGATGGATTTGATTCGATTCGGACTTGGGATTTGACCCAAGATTTGCTCCGGACTCGGGATTTGACCCGGGTTGTTACATATGGTATCAAAGCTGACTCTCGAAAGCTCGGGTCGGGTCATCCGATCGAGTTACCAGAGGTGGCGACACGAAGGCTGGTGATATTATCTCACAATGGAGAGAAGGAGGTCCGGAGGTGGGGACACGAAGCCAGCCGGTATTATCCCGCGATGGCTAGAGAGGCAAAGATCTGTGGACCGTGTGTGTGATCAGTTCTGACGGGGACGTCAGAAATTTAATTGGGGGAGATTGTAACACCCCAGTCCCACATCGAAAGTTAAGGGAAAAGTTTGTCTTTATATAAGTAATTGAGTTACTATCAATAGTACCTTCAGTCATGACCTTTTGGGTGAGCCTGTGGTGGGCTAAGATGACCTAAGAAGATACTATTGGGCCAGTAATTTAAGGCCTTGTTTGGATGGATTTGATTCGATTCGGACTTGGGATTTGACCCAAGATTTACTCCGGACTTAGGATTTGACCCGGGTTATTACATATGGTATCACAACTGACTCTCGAAAGCTTGGGTCGGGTCATCCGATTGGGTTGCCAGAGGTGGCGACATGAAGGCTGGTGGAATTATCTCACAATGGAGAGAAGGAGGTCCGGAGGTATGGACACGAAGCCAACCAGTATTATCCCACAATGGCTAGAGAGGCAAAGATCTATGGACCGTGTGTGTGATCGGTTCTAACAGGGACGTCAGAAATTGAAGTGGGGGAGATTGTAACACCCTAGTCTCACATCGAAAGATAAGGAAAAAGTTTGTCTGGATATAAGTAATTGAGTTACTATCAATAGTACCTTCAATCATGACCTTTCTTGTAATTACCGTGGGAACCTATATGAACTTGACAAACGGATTATAGTGTTGAGACCTAGTTATGATATCATGTGAAAGTTAAATATTATTGTGGGTGATTAATTGAGATTTAGTGACGTGTGTCTTGTTGATTATCCTCAATGATAGGTAACTTGATTGTATTTAGGATAGACATATACCTAGATACCATGTGCAACCAATTGAGAATCTAATCTTAATGACTTCCTATGTGAAAGTTGGTAATTGAAAGGGTGGTTAATGAGATTTAGTGACATGTGTCTTGTTAGTTATTCTTGAAATTGGTCTCTTGATAGTGTGTAGGATAGACATATACCTACATGCCGCATTAGGAAGATTCGTAATTGACCATCGACAAAGTCTCTTACGTAATTATGATTTCTCGAATGTCAATTCTATGTGGTTAATTGATCTAAAAGGAGAGTTAAGATATTTGAACAAAGCATTGCACGCCAAGTGTTTGACAAAATGCTTGAATGGGGAAAATTGTAATCTTAGACATTTATCTATCTATTCTTGTTATTTATATGTCATGCAATTTAGATATAACTTCCATCTATCTCTTGCATCAAAGAGTTTGATTTAGATCGAGTCGATATTGAGTTAGTACTTGGGGATACGTTAGAGTTAATTCCTCGTGGGATCGACAACTCTCTTATCATTATATTACTTGTTGACCGCGTATACTTGCGCGTATTTATCGGTTGCGAAATCGACCAACACGAATCGAATCAAATCCATCCAAACAAGGCCTTAAATTACTGGTCCAATAGTATCTTCTTGGATCATCTTAGCCTACCACAGGCTCACCCAAAAGGTCATGACTGAAGGTACTATTTCTAGTAACTCAATTACTTATATATAGATAAACTTTTCCCTTATCTTTCGATGTGGAACTTGGGTGTTACAATTTCCCCCACTTAAATTTCTGACGTCCCCGTCAGAACTGATCACACATATGGTCCATAGATCTTTGCCTCTCTAGCCTTTGTGGGATAATACCGGCTGGCTTCGTATCCCCACCTCCGTACCTCCTTCTCTCCATTGTGGGATAATACCACCAGCCTTTGTGTCCCCACCTCCGGTAACCCGATCGGATGACCCGACCCGAGCTTTCGAGAATCGGTTTTGATACCATATGTAACAACCCGAGTCAAATCCCGAGTCCAGAACAAATCTTGGGTCAAATCCCAAGTCCGAATCGAATCAAATCCATCCAAACAAGCTCACCCAAAAGCTCATGACTAAAGGTACTATTGATAGTAACTCAATTACTTATATATAGATAAACGTTTCCCTTATCTTTCAATGTGGGACTGGGGTGTTACAATCTCCCCTACTTAAATTTCTGACGTCCCCATCAGAACTGATCACACACACGGTCCACAGATCTTTGCCTCTCTAGCCATTGTGGGATAATACCAGCTGGCTTCGTGTTCCCACCTCCGGACCTCCTTCTCTCCATTGTGGGATAATACCACCAGCCTTAGTGTTTCCACCTCTGGTAACCCGATCGGATAACCCAACCAGAGCTTTTGAGAGTCGGCTTTGATACCACATGTAACAATCCGGGTCAAATCCCGAGTCCGGAATAAATCTTGGGTTAATTCCCAAGTCCGAATTGAATCGAATCCATCCAAACAAGGCCTCAAATTACTGGCCCAATAATATCTTCTTGGGTCATCTTAGCCCACCACAGGCTCACCCAAAAGGTCATAACTCAAGGTACTATTGATAGTAACTCAATTACTTATATATAGATAAACGTTTCCCTTATCTTTCGATGTGGGACTGGGGTGTTACAATTTCCCCCACATAAATTTCTGACGTCCCCGTCAGAACCGATCACACACACGGTCCACAGATCTTTGCCTCTCAAGCCATTGTGGGATAATACCGGCTGGCTTCGTGTCCCCACCTCCGGACCTCCTTCTATCCATTATGGGATAATACCACCAGCCTTTGTGTCCCCACCTCCGGCAAGCCGATCGGATGACCCGACCCGAGCTTTCGAGAGTCGGCTTTGATACCATATGTAACAACCCAGGTCAAATCCCGAGTTCGGAACAAATCTTGGGTCAAATCCCAAGTCCGAATCGAATCAAATCCATCCAAACAAGGCCTTAAATTACTGTCCAATAGTATCTTTTTAGGTCATCTTAGCCCACCACAAACTCACCCAAAAGGTCATGGCTGTAGATACAATTGATAGTAACTCAATTACTTATATACAGACAAACTTTCCCTTATCTTTTGAAGTGGGACTAGGGTGTTACAATCTCCCCCACTTAAATTTCTGACATCCCCGTCAGAACCGATCACACACACGGTCCACAGATCTTTGCCTCTCAAGCCATTGTGGGATAATACTGGCTGACTTCGTGTCCCCACCTCCGGACCTCCTTCTCTCCATTGTGAGATAATACCACCAGCCTTCGTGTCGCCACCTCCGATAACTCGATCGGATGACCCGACCCGAGCTTTCGAGAGTCAGTTTTGATACCATATGTAACAACCCGGATCAAATCTTGAGTCCGAAACAAATCTTGGGTCAAATCCCAAGTCCGAATCGAATCAAATCCATCCAAACAAGGCCTTAAATTACTGGCCCAATAGTATTTTCTTGGGTCATCTTGGCCACAAGTTTAAATTAAGATCAATTCGATTGAAACTAATATTGGAAAAACATTACAAAACAATTCCGCGGCAACGGCGCCAAAAACTTGTTGGTCGATTTGTCATGGTCGAGTAAGGACTTTTGACCGCAAATGATTTCCAATTGGTTAATGTTTTGAGTTTGATTTTTGTTTGTTGTTATAGTAGGCATGGTAAGGTACAACGACATATGAAATTTAAGCTTAAAAAACATCAATTGATGCTATATAAATCATGGTCAAACTAGCATGTTCATGTTGTTCTTCATGTTTCTGGGTTGCCCAGAAACAGCCCGGTCATGGTCGATCAACCATGTTTGACCGTTAATAACTTGCATGGTCGTTATTTGTTATGTGGTTTAATGATTCAAGGCTGTAGTATACATGGCATAGAACATGTTTAAGCCAAGAAAGAACATTTACAAACATCATATAAGCAAGATTAAAGCCGGTCAAATCTTGTCAGACGGCTGTCAGATTTACTTAGAATTTTCTGGGTTGCCCGGAATTCAGCATCCGTGATCGGTCAACGGGTTTTGACCATTAATATCTTCCATCCTAGATATTATTTTACTATTCTACCAATTGGCTTTTGATTCTGATCTTGTGGTTGCAGGGGCTTGTTTAGGTATGATTGTAAGTGTATAAGCTTTGAAATTTCCGCGGCTTAACTGACCAGCATGATGTTCTATTTATAGTAATTCCAAATTAGGGTTTTCTTTATTTAGTTTCCAAACTTTGCCTCCAAAAATATCTAACCACTTAACTTGTGCTGCTTGTGATCTGGTCTAATTGACATGCTTGTGCTGGAGTGTGTTGAGCACAAGCTTGCACACTCCTAGCTTCATTTTCATTGGTTTAGATTTTATTTTTGATTTATTTACTTACTAATTAAATCTCTATTTTTGTTAATCATGATTAGGATATTTAATCATGTTTAGTAATACTTTAATTAAGTTAATATATCATAATTAAAGTTTATAATTTCATAATTTAGTGTTATCAAATCAAATTAGGGTTTTAGGGTCTTCAATTAGGGTTTAGGATTTTCAATTCTATAATTAGGGTTTTAATCTTCAATTATGATTTTAATATAAGTTCAATGATTCATAATTAATATTATGATTCATTATTTAGAATCTAATTATATTAATTAATATTCTTGTACAGTAATTAGGGTTTTAATTGATCAATTCGGACAACTTTTACCGATTAGGGTTTTCAAATTAGGGTTTCTATTTCAGTTCATCATTTTAAACCCTAATTAACTTATTTTAGAATTTTATCAGTTAATATAATATTATAATAACTCCGAAGCACGACAAATCACTTTGTCATTTCGAAGCACGACACAACAGCTTACAAAAATAATTTGCCGATACGCTTCTCAGTGAATTCGCCGGAAGCACGACAAATCATTTTGTCCGTGTAAGCACGACACAGCTGCTTAGCGAAAAAATTTTATTTGACCTAATTCTTAAATCAAATACACAATCACGTAGTACCAAGTCAGATCATGAAAATTCATTTATTAACACATAATTTACATTTACAAATCTTATTAGGGTTCAGAATATTACAATGGATGCGAGCATGATGCATTGAGCCAACTGTGCATCATCTTGCCACTTTCTAAAAGTAGCAATCTCTTCCTCAGAGGCATCGTCTGCAACCATTGCAGGGATAGACATATTAAGGACATAAGATAGCTTTTCAGCCTTGAGAACTATTCTCAAATTTCTTAACCAGTCCGTTTAATACAGTCCGATTAATTAGCATCTAATATTCTATGCAGTGATAATGAATTAGACATTGTAAAATTCTATAAATGAATTTGTAATTTAACAACATTTTAGCATACATTCATTTCTTAATTAATTACCAAAATAAATTAGGTTTTTATTTTAAATTGGTATCTCCCACTATTTTCATCAAACTATATTACCCTCATTATATAGTACGACAAATCTAATTAAAGATTTGCTAGTGAGAATAAGGATCCCATTTCAAATGTATATAGCCTTGTGTGTGAACAACAAACTATATATAATTAAATAGGTAGACAACTATTGTCAATTACATCACTATGTAACTCCTTGTATTTTTTGCCTCTTAGATTATAATGGTGAAGTGTGTGCACATCCGAACTAAAATAATCTAAGTTAAGTCCAACCTAGAACTTCCATATATGTGAAGAGAAAAAGACCGCCCTTGTGTGTGCACAACAAAGCAGTAATGTTCAATTCCTTAATAAGCATCAAATGTGATAAAACAACATCTTAAATATTTAATACTCGTCTTGTGTGTGCACAACAAACTCATATTAAATATTTAATACTCTATCATTTTACCATGCTAGAAGGCGACGTTCGATATTCCAAATATCTTTGAACGCTTAGGACTTAATATAATTTCTTTGAGGGGTTTGTTATTATTTGTCTCATCTTGTTTAGCGCGCATACACACACATATATATATATATATATATATATATATATATATAAAATATGCGTCATATTATTTAACATGCGAAGCATGTTGTATAATATATAATATATACATAGTAAGCATGCACATATAGAATACAATATTCTACCCGGATTGATTATGGACTTTTATTCTAGTTTGGTTCACTAGAGCCACCAAGTGAACCAAAAGGTCAAACCTAGGGTGCAAGAATAAAATTTAAATATAACTATTACATTTAAACCCGGGCTCTATTACAAACGGGTCTTCAAGCGCTCCTTGCTCCTTTGTCTCCAATTCTTCAAAAATTAATTCTAACTAGTTATATTACAAAAACCCATTCATTCAAGCATCCACTAAAATAAATCCAATCACATATTAGTCAATAATCCATAATCAATCCCTATTTATTATCATACATATCTCCATATGTATCAATAAATAACATTCATCTCATGAATAATAAAACCATTCCATATATGCATTGATATCAATTAATGGGCAATTAAAAGTTTACTAGAAATCCAATTTTGACACAAAAATAAACTCCTTTATTTTAATCAAAATTTAAATCATAATACACTTATTTATTTTATTTTATCCAATTTTGAATAAAAATAAACTCCTTTATTTTTAATCAAATTCCAAATCAAAATAAACTATTTTATTTCAATTAACATGGAATCTAATTTCAAGTTCAAAACAAACTCTTTTATTTTAACTTAAAATTGTTGGAAAAATAAAATATGTTGAATCCTATTCCTTATCAAAATAAACATCTTTATTTTTAAGGAAACATGGAATCCTATTCCATATGTGAATAAACTCCTTTATTCTTAATTTATATCAATTAAATAAACCATTTATTTCAATTGAAGAATAAATTATTTTTCCGGATTCTGCTGTCCGGCGCAGCTGCACCCAGAATGAACTGGGAACCAGCGCAGCTGCGCTGAACCCCAGAAACGCCTTTCTGGATTTGGGCGCAGCTGCGCTCCAGAATGTCCTGGAGCCAGCGCAGCTACGCCGCATAGCAGAATCAGAAAACACGGATTCTGCCCAAAAATTTCGATCCAATCGCATACCATACACACATGGAATCATCATAATCGATAATTAGCACAAGGTTAGGCTTTGATACCACTGTTAGGTTTGTATATAGCGCGAACATGCAATCAAATTATATAAATAGTACGGAAGCGCGATAAAACGGATTTTAAAATTTTTCATACAAACCATCACCATGATCATCCATATGCTCAATTATCAATTAAACGAAAGAGATAGAGATTACGAAATTATACCCTCGTAGAACTGTGCTTCCTTGTGAAATTCAGATAGACACACTTAGAAGGAGGGGTTGAATAAGTGTGGGAACCAACGATGTCCAATTTTTATTTTTCTTTTTGTCAATACAGTCTGTTGTATTTATGAATTCAGTCTACTGGATTAGACAATGCAGTATGCTGATTTTAAGAATTCAGTATGTTGAATTATTGAATACAGTATGCTATATTTAATAATTCAGTTTACCGAATTGCCCACGTCAAGTGTTATATTGTGTTTTAGATTGATAAGTCTGATATCTTATGCTTATAACCTTTTACTTATATAATCAAATTGAATCTTGATCCACTATGTTTTTCAATGTAAAAATATAGTTTCTAGAGAGCAAGTGAAATAAGCAAAATCAATCACAATAACACAGAGAATTTTTTACGTGGTTCGGCTCCTAACCTCTAGTCTAGTAGCCTACTCCACGTCCAATACCAACTAGTATTGGAGACTCTTTATTAATTCACTTGAATTACAACTTTAAGCTTTTACAAACCAAGTTTATCAAAATATTAATTCCTTTAGCACTTTTGCTCCTGAGCACCTTTGCTCCTTGTGCACCTATGCACACCAAAGCACTTTTGCTTCCTCAAACCTGTTTGTAAAACTCCAATCCACCTCGGATTAAAAATTTTTAGACTACCACATAGTCTATATAAAAAAATGAAGATTACAGTTTAGAACAACTAGGATCAAAGCAATTAATCAATTCAGAATTCAAGGCCCAACTAGAAATGCAATGATCAAGACATAGAAAGATATTACCAGTTCATGCTTCACAAAAGAAAAATGCTGCAAAATATATTCAATAATTTCAGTGCACAACTTTTTGGATTCTTGACACAGTAGTTTGCAAGATATTCTTTTTAAGAGTTTTCACTGTGTTAAATTTCTTTCTGGACCGAAGTCCTTTTTATAGGCTTGGAAATTTTTGACCGTTGGAAAGATTTCTTTATTTAATACCCAATATGTGACCGTTGCAGAGAGACTATTTACTTAACCCAACGGATGAAAGATTATCACTTTTTTCATATATAGATGAGAGCTTACGGATGAAGCAAGGAGATGAGGATAGATTTTATCAAAAATATAATATTTCACTTTACAGACATAAGACAAGGAGAGAGAGAAGAAAGGAGATTTCCTTTATACCAACTAGTCAGAGCATTTAATGAAAGTGACTTCTCTTTGAAAGGTAGGTCTTCTCTATTTAATGAACCAAGTACTTGTCATCATTACTTTATGTCCACTCATGAAAAGAAAAGGACTTAAACCTTTTCCAATGTCATCATTACATTAGCTATCACACGACTGGGTCATTTACTGGTTAGTCACATAATATTCTAGATAAATCCTTTGGACATTACCCAATGTAAGTATATATAAATATATATATATATATATAGACTTGACTTTTGGCAGGAACAAGACATGATTCAACTATGGGAAGTATCAATTTCTATCCATTTAATTAATACCAATCAGATTAAAACAAGATTGTTAAAGGAAATACCAAGGATGGTATATTATAAACAACCGAGTTCTATATTCTATATTCCATATTCTAAAGACAATTCCATATTAAATGTGATTCCATATTAAATGTAGTGCCTTTTCTGTTTTAATTCCATATTAAATGTAATCTCATATTAAAACCAATTCCATATTAAATGCCATTCCATGTAAACATTTAATGCAAATGAGTATGCCCTAGAGCCTTGATTGGAAAATGATTAATGCAATGACCTTACAATTTAATTCCTAGAGACTCAAATGTCTTCCATTCTTTGATTCCACATGGACAGCCGCCAAGAATTCTTTTATTCCATTGAGTTCCTGAAATTACACAATAGAGGATTTAGTAGCTTATGCAAGTCATCATCAAAACCTAAGGGTGGAATATGATCAAGTGAACATTCTCCCCCTTTTTGATGATGACAACACCAAAAATATTAGCTCCCCCTAAATCCATGCATATAACATAAATGTATCAAATACCAGATTTCAGGAATTCATTCTAAGTTTCTGCATGTGATACCATTGCCAATCTGTTAGCATCAGATAGCTAAGCATCAATTACTTAATAGATATTCCATAGTCACAGAATCGATGCTTTCTAAACATGTGGATAAATAGAACATGCAGCATTAACCTCCATAATCAAAATCAAAACCAATAGCCCAAATATTTATCCAATACAGAAATTAAACCAGAAACTTAAATCATAAGCTAATTAAATTGTAATTAATACCATAATACCAAATCCCATGAATGTTTTCTCCCCCTTTGGCATCCATCAAAAAGAAGTACAGAATGGGGGGGGAGTCCTCAATCAAGATCCACAACCTGAGCATGTTTTTGGTTGCGATGAGTAAAATAGCGACGATGAACAAGACGTTGAACCTTCTCTGCCATTGACATTTCGTGAGCAAACCGAGGAGGGCGAGGAATATATGTGTCAGGGGGTATCTCTAGATCCCGAAAATCGCCCGAGAACTCGGCCATCCAATTGCACTGAGGCCATTCAGGAACCGAGGAAGATGCGGGGTCGAGGTGAAACTCCGCTCCAATCTCATTCAAACGCTGAGCGGTGAATCGCCCTAACATCCTAATCTGATTGCTGACAAACTTAACTTCTTGACTGAGCTGGCAAGTATTGCGGTTCAGTTTTGTTTGAAGAGCGTTAACCATTGCTATTGTGTGAAGCTCAAAACCTGCCTGTAAATCGATGAATTCATCCTCAACACGGCGGTACAAAGTAGTTACATCATCCATCCCCATGGGTAACTTACCCTTTTCTAAAATAGAGAGTCGGGTCTTAATATCCGTAATGTCCTGTTTCATGGTGTCTTGATTGACTAAGATCTTATTCAAAAGACCTATGATTTCTGGAGAGGCAGAGACTAGAGGTGGAGTGGTTAAAGGAGGATTGGTGGAAGTGAGAATGAGAGGAGTCTTAGCAGGAGCACGAACAAACTTGCCATCAATAAGAGAGATACGAGACAATTTAAGACTTGTCGAGTCAATGGATTCATTTAGAGACACAGAAGCTTCATTTGCAAGAGAAATTTGAAAGTGATGAAACAATTTTGTTAGAAAGCCACCATAAGGCAGACATTTTTTGGTCTGACGGACACAACTCATCATGTGGTGTAACATCATTAAAGAAAAATTAAATTGCATGCCTTGTAGAATCATAGCCACTAAAACGAGATCTTGGTAAGTAAAACCTTCACCACCACCTAAGCGGGGCAATAAATTGTATCTTACCAGTTTGTGTAAAATACAAGCGATGGGAGACACTTCAACAGTCTTTGGAGTGTAAAGGGTAGATAGTGAAGAGTCGTCCATCACAACACGAAGTTGTTCGATAGGAGAAAGAGGAATGAGGGCAGCACCTTTTAAAGTAAATGGACATGGTCCAGAAGAAGAAATACCCAAGATGCTTCCTAAATCAATAACAGTGAAATACATAGACTTTCCTTTAACAAAGGATGTATAACAGTCACCATTGGTTTCGAGATTAGTATAAAATTGTTGGACTAATCTTGCATATGCAATAGAAGGAGGAAAAATCATTGAGGATATGCCACTAGACTCGAGTAGATTTTTCAGAGGAGAATTTTGATAATAAAACATATCCATCATTTTTTCATAAACAAACTGTTTGCGAGCAATGGAAGTTTTAAAGCGAGATTCGAAATTATTTCCTCTAAAGAAATTATTAGGAACATCAGAAGGAGCGGGAGATTTTACCAGAGGGGGTGGAGGAGGTTGTTCTGAGGATCCCGGCGGTGATGAAGGAAGATTTTCGGATGCTCTTGATCGATTCAGTTTTCTCCTGCGAGAGGGACCCACTGTTGGCATGGAAGGACGGCTGGTGTTGGATTCGTCTGATGAAGATGAATGCCCAGAACTCGTGTGCATCAACGTCGATTTCTTCATCCTTTTGGATTTTTTCTTTGCCCTGATTTGTGGGTTGGACGGTGTGGTCCGATCGTCGTCTGACTCGATGTTGGAGCGCTTGTTGGTACGAGTTTTCATTGTTGCACAGGTATGGAGGGGGTTTGACGATATGGTGATACAAGGGTTTGAAGAGAATAACTGATCAGTCACAAGAATGAAAAAGTAAAGTAGGAGAGAGAGAGAGAGTCGGACGAAATTAAATGCCGCGCGTCTTCCCAATATGGACGGCGGTTCAGTTTTCCTTTTTCAGTTATCGAGAACCTCTTCCTTCAGCGTCATTTGAGGAGTCATAAGATCATATATTCAGTACGTAAGTAGTGCATGTCACAGTAATCAATTAATATGCAGTACAGTACTTACTTAACATGCAGAAAAAATTATACTATGCACATTCCAAGTTCTCTTCTAAGAGTACAAAATCTTTCTTCACTTAATGGCTTTGTAAAAATATCTGCTAATTGATGTTCTGTGGGAATAAAAATTAATTTAATGAATCCTTTTGAGACATTATCCCTTAGAAAATGATGTCTTACCTCAATGTGTTTTGTTCGTGAGTGCAAAATAGGATTTTTTGATATGTCTATAGTGCTAGTATTATCACAATATATGGGCACACAATCACATAAAATATTAAAATCACATAGGGTTTGACGCATCCATAATATTTGAGAACAACAACTCCCTGCAGCTAAGTATTCACCCTTAGTGGTGGATAATGCTACTGAGGTTTGCTTTTTACTATGCCATGAAACAAAACTTTGTCCCAAAAATGTGCAAGCACCACTGGTGCTTTTTCTATCTATTTAACATCCTGCATAGTCAGCATCTGAGTAACTTATTAGTTCAAAGTTATCACAATTCGGATAGAACAAACCAAGGTTGGTGGTACCAGTTAAATACTTAAGTATTCTTTTAACAGCTTGCAAATGTGATTCTTTTGGTTTTGCTTGAAACCGAGCGCAAAGGCATACACTATACATTATATCGGGTCTAGATGCAGTTAAATATAATAGACTACCAATCATACCTCGATATTTTGTCATTTCTACATCTGTACCTTTGTCATCTGAGGTGAGTTTAACTGAGGTGCTCATGGGTGTAGCTTTTGAGTTGGATTTTTCAAAACCAAATCTTTTGAGTAATTCTTTTGTGTATTTGGTTTGATGTATATAGATCCCATCCTTTGTTTGCTTGATTTGGAGTCCCAAGAAATAATTAAGTTCACCCATTATACTCATGTCGAACTCCTTGTGCATACACTTGGAGAACCACTCACACAAGGAATCATTAGATGCACCAAATATTATATCATCTACATATATTTGCACAATGATAATCTCTTTCTTTTCATGCTTGATAAATAAAGTAGAATCGATTTTACCTCTTGTGAAGCCATTTGATAGAAGATACTTACTCAATCTCTCGTACCAAGCCCTTGGAGCTTGTTTGAGTCCGTAGAGAGCTTTCTTCAATTTGTAGACATGATTCAGATATTTCTCATGCTCAAATCCAGGAGGTTGTTTTACGTACACCTCTTCATTTATGTACCTATTGAGAAATGCGTTTTTCACGTCCATTTGGTGAAGCTTGAACTTTTTATAACCAGCAAAGGCTAACAATATTCGAATAGATTCTAACCTTGCGACTGGGGCATATGTCTCTTCGTAGTCAATCCCTTCTTGTTGGTTGTATCCTTGAGCTACTAGCCTTGCTTTGTTGCGTGTAATAGTCCCATACTCGTCAAGCTTGTTTTTAAATACCCATTTTGTTCCAATAATGGAGACATCTTTTGGAGGAGGCATTAATTCCCATACTTGGCATCTTTCAAATTGTTGTAGTTCCTCTTGCATTGCTAATAACCAATTTTCATCCTAGATGGCTTCCTTAGCATTCTTTGGCTCAATTTGTGATAAGAATGCTGAAAATGCGCATAAGTTTTGTGCTCTTCTTCTTGGGATTATTCCTTTGTTTATATCTCCAATAATATTTTCTGGGGGATGATTTTTGAGGTGTCTTGCAGTCTTTGGCATTTGGATGTTATGCATGATCTCTTCTTGTTGATCATCATCCTGAGTATGTTCTTCAATGTCTTGAGATAAACTTGATTCTTGTTCCTGCTGGTTGTCCAATTCAGCTTGCTGAATCTGATCATTTGGTTTGCTGAATTGATCTTTCTGGTTTGCTGGATTCGCAGCAATCTCCAAATTTCCTGCATCTTCTTCTCTTTCTTTTGGAAGATCATTGTTAGTTTCATTAAACGTAACATGAATAGATTCTTCGATGCAAGATTTTTTAACATTGAATACACGATAAGCTTTACTATTTTGAGAATAACCAATGAAAATTCCTTCATAAGATCTAGCATCAAATTTTCCTAAGTTATCGCTAGTATTTAAGATAAAACATTTTGATCCAAATATTTTGAAATAGCTTATATTAGGAATTTTATTATTTAATAACTCATATAGTGTTTTCAAAATAATTGGACGAATGAGTATTCTATTTAAAACATAGCAAGATGTGTTTACCGCTTCGGCCCAAAATTTCTTTGGAAGTTTACTTTCATGTAGCAAAGTTCTAGCTGTTTCTTGCAACGTTCTATTCTTTCTTTCCACCACCCCATTTTGTTGAGGTGTCCTTGGTGTTGAAAATTCGTGACTAATCCCTTTTTGATCACAGAAAGAAATGAAATCTTTTTGAAATTCTCCACCATGATCACTTCGAATTCTTATGAGTTTGAGATTATATTTTGTTTCCAAATTTCTTGTAAGTTTTTCAAATTCTCTAAATGCTTCATCTTTAGTCCTAAGAAAAATTACCCAAGTGTATCTAGAGAAATCATCAACTATGACAAATGCATAAAATTTACCATTTAAGCTAGCATGCCTTTCTGGTCCGAATAAATCGAGATGAAGTAATTGCAAGGGAGAAGAAGTTGATACCATTTTCTTAGCAGTAAATGATCTTCTTACTTGCTTTCCGAGTTGACAGGGAACACATATCCCTTTCTTTTCAAAGTTTATT
This sequence comes from Aralia elata, assembly GCA_034770075.1. Taxonomy (NCBI): domain Eukaryota; kingdom Viridiplantae; phylum Streptophyta; class Magnoliopsida; order Apiales; family Araliaceae; genus Aralia; species Aralia elata. The sequence goes on along the minus strand of CM068386.1, from coordinate 47,947,964 downwards.
TTTGGCAAACCTCTCACGAGATCTTTCGAGGACAATTTCTTAATCAAATCCATGTGAACATGTCCCAATCTTTTGTTCCACAGATTAGCTTCATCTTGTATTGTAGAAAGACATAATTCTTCATCCTGTTGCTCGAAATCAAGAGTATATATATTTCATTCTCTTTGTGCAACTAAAGTGACATTGTTAGTACCATGAAATATTGTACATTTATCTTTCTCAAAATTCACTTGATGACCATTGTCCATTAATTGACTAATACTTATAAGATTAAATTCAAGCCCACTAACTAAATAAACATTATTAATGTTAACTTTACCATTACCTATTTTACCTTTTCCCACTATCTTGCAGGTTTTGTTGTCTCCAAATGTAACTGTTGCATTCTTCCTTCTGGGAGATAGTTTCAAGAACTTTGATTTGTCACCCGTTATGTGACGAGAACATCCGCTATCAAGTATCCATTTTTGAGAGGGAACCTTTGCCTTTAAACATACCTAGCAAAAGAAATATATTTCATATTTTTGGTACCCATATCTTTTTGGGTCCACTAGTGTTAGTTACTGGCAAATCACTTTTTCTAATCCATACCATTTTGATTTTGTTACTCTTTCTACAGTTAACATCTAAGTGCCCTTTTGTGCCGCACTTTTTACATGTAGTGAAAGGTGAGCAATAATTCAATTTAAACAATGATTTGGATTTCAACATTTTTACATTGTTCTTTTCATGTTTTGAATTAAAACCAATTCCCTATCTATCAAGACTAGATCTTTGTTTGCCTAGCATAACAGTTAAGTTTTCTTCTCCTTGAACAAATCTAGCTAAAGATAGTTTCAATGAATCTATTTCTTCTTGTAATTTATTAGATGAAGTATTTTCAAGGTGAGTTTCACCACTAAATGCATCAATACACACATCTTTCATTTTTACTTCATTAGTTAACTTCTCCACTTCTTTATTCAAATGATCTACCCTATTGAGAAGTATTTTGTTATAATTTTCTAGGTAATCATTTTTAGCAATTAAAATCTTTTCTTCTTTAGATGATGCCTCTTTTTCAATTTCCTTCTTTTCGTCTATTAATGAATCAATTTCACTCATTAAAGAGACTACCAAGTCTTTTAAATAGGCATTCTTTTCTTTAAACTTTTCATTTTCTTGTTTCAAGAGATTATAGTCAAAGACTGATACCTCACTTGATTCGCCTTCAAGTCCCATGAAGCATATTTGTGCTACTTCGTCGTTTGCATCGATTTCCACATCGGACTCATCATCACTCCATGTGACTAGCGCTTTATTCTTTCTATTGTCTTTGTAGCTTGTTTTGCCTTTGTTCTTTAGTTGGAAGCAATCCTTTTTGAAATGACCCGGACGTCCGCATTCATAACATGTTTCTTCATTTTGCTTTCCCTTGGACTTATTTGGAGTGAAGTCATTCTTTCTTTTATTTTTCCTTTGTAATAGGTCTTTGAGTCTTCTTGAGATCATGGCTATTTCCTCATCAGAATCATTATTAAGCTCCTCTTCATTTCCTGCATTAAGAGCTAAGACTTTCCTTCGAGGGGTTTCCTCCTCATCATCATATCTTTTTAATTGATGTTCATATTCTTCTAATTCTCCAAATAACGTTAAAGTATCCATAGTAGAAATGTTAAGAGAATCTTGAAGAGTAGTAACCTTAGAAGCAAACCTTTTAGGCATAGCCCGAAGTAACTTGCGGTTGACTTTGCTTTGTGGAATTGACTTGTCAAGTAACTTTAAGGAATTCATAAGAACTAGAAAGCGGGCTTGAGCCATTTTGATGGTTTCATCTTTTTCGAGCTTGAACATTTCATAGTCATGCATGAGCATACTTAGTTTGACGTCTCTCACTTTCGAGGTACCTTCATGGCTACCTATCAGAGTGTCCCACATCTCTTTAGCCGTATTGCATGATGTCACTTTATCTATCGCGGATTGCACCATGCCGCTGAGTAAAGTGTTCATAGCTTTTGAATCATATGAAACCATGTAGGCTTCGGTTGAATCCATCTCCAATAGAGTCTTTGGAGTGCCATCCTCTTTTCTTGGAATAACAGGACCATTCTCCACGACCCACCTTTCCCAAAGATCTCTTTTAAGGTAGATCCTCATTTGGAATTTCCAATAGTTGTAATTTTCAGCTCCATGCAGCAGAGGAGGTCTATTGGTTGATTGACCTTCTTGAAAGTTGTTCCCAAACTGTGCCATGCTAGAATCTTTCCCTACAAGTCACCTTTAAGACCAAGATAAGTAGAGCCAAGCTCTGATACCAAATGAAATTCAGATAGACACACTTAGAAGGGGGGGTTGAATAAGTGTGGGAACCAACGATGTCTAATTTTTATTTTTCTTTTTGTCAATACAGTCTGCTGTATTTATGAATTCAGTCTACCGGATTAGACAATGCAGTATGCTGATTTTAAGAATTCAGTATGCTGAAATATTGAATACAGTATGCTATATTTAATAATTCAGTTTACCGAATTGCCCACGTCAAATGTTATATTGTGTTTTAGATTGATAAGTCTGATATCTTATGCTTATAACCTTTTACTTATATAATCAAATTGAATCTTGATCCACTATGTTTTTCAATGTAAAAATATAGTTTCTAGAGAGCAAGTGAAATAAGCAAAATCAAGCACAATAACACAGAGAATTTTTTACGTGGTTCGGCTCCTAACCTCTAGTCTAGTAGCCTACTCCACGTCCAATACCAACTAGTATTGGAGACTCTTTATTAATTCACTTGAATTACAACTTTAAGCTTTTACAAACCAAGTTTATCAAAATATTAATTCCTTTAGCACTTTTGCTCCTGAGCACCTTTGCTCCTTGTGCACCTATGCACACCAAAGCACTTTTGCTTCCTCAAACCTGTTTGTAAAACTCCAATCCACCTCGGATTAAAACTTTTTAGACTACCACTTAGTCTATATAAAAAAATGAAGATTACAGTTTAGAACAGTTAGGATCAAAGCAATTAATCAATTCAGAATTCAAGGCCCAACTAGAAATGCAATGATCAAGACATAGAAAGATATTACCAGTTCATGCTTCACAAAAGAAAAACGCTGCAGAATATATTCAATAATTTCAGTGCACATCTTTTTGGATTCTTGACACAGTAGTTTGCAAGATATTCTTTTTAAGAGTTTTCACTGTGTTAAATTTCTTTCTGGACCGAAGTCCTTTTTATAGGCTTGGAAATTTTTGACCATTGGAAAGATTTCTTTATTTAATACCCAATATGTGACCGTTGCAGAGAGACTATTTACTTAACCCAACGGATGAAAGATTATCACTTTTTCCATATATAGATGAGAGCTTACGGATGAAGCAAGGAGATGAGGATAGCTTTTATCAAAAATATAATATTTCACTTTACAGACATAAGACAAGGAGAGAGAGAAGAAAGTACATTTCCTTTATACCAACTAGTTAGAGCATTTAATGAAAGTGACTTCTCTTTGAAAGGTAGGTCTTCTCTATTTAATGAACCAAGTACTTGTCATCATTACTTTATGTCCACTCATGAAAAGAAAAGGACTTAAACCTTTTCCAATGTCATCATTACATTAGCTATCACACGGCTGGGTCATTTACTGGTTAGTCACGTAATATTCTAGACAAATCCTTTGGACATTACCCAATGTAAGTATATATAAATATATATATATATATATAGACTTGACTTTCGGCAGGAACAAGACATGATTCAATTATGGGAAGTATCAATTTCTATCCATTTAATTAATACCAATCAAATTAAAACAAGATTGTTAAAGGAAATACCAAGGATGGTATATTATAAACAACCGAGTTCTATATTCTATATTCCATATTCTAAAGACAATTCCATATTAAATGTGATTCCATATTAAATGCAGTGCCTTTTCAGTTTTAATTCCATATTAAATGTAATCTCATATTAAAACCAATTCCATATTAAATGTCATTCCATGTAAACATTTAATGCAAATGAGTATGCCCTAGAGCCTTGATTGGAAAATGATTAATGTAATGACCTAACAATTTAATTCCTAGAGACTCAAATGTCTTCCATTCTTTGATTCCATATGGATAGCCGCCAAGAATTCTTTTATTCCATTGAGTTCCTGAAATTACACAATAGAGGATTTAGTAGCTTATGCAAATCATCATCAAAACCTAAGGGTAGAATATGATCAAGTCAACACCTCGGGTACAAGTTCACCTCCAATTCCTTCGCGTTCTCCTTGAATTTCACCGATGGGATTCCTTCCTTTGATCAACGTTAGCCACCCAAGTGTTTGGCCTCTAGAGGTGATCCACCAAGGAATAATAGTTGTTCAAGAAGATGGGTGTTGGCAAAACCCTAGTTTCTATCTCTATAGAAATTGTAAGTACTCTCCACCCTATCCAATTCTTATGGAAGAGTGAGTAACTGTCTAACAGTCTAACTGTCTAACCCTAAATCATGATAAGACTCCTCTTATTTATAGATACAGGGAACCCTCCTAAACTATTTAGGATTAGGGTTTTTATTTTAATTAAACTCCTTTAATTAATTAAACTCCTAATCCAATTAGGAATTTATGAGAGAGTACTTCTATTAATTAATTCTCAATCCCTATTAGGAATTAAATAATAGTAATTGTAATAATAATAATAAGACTCCTCTTATTAATTTATATTTAATATTTTCAAAATATTAAATAATAAATATTAAGCTATTTAATTTATTCTATCTCCATAGATTAAATTAAATACACTTAACTTATTATTACAATTATGCCATTTACTTCTTAAACAAATATTTTTCTTTTGCGGTGTGACCCTTTAGGTTCTCCATATTAAACCAGTTGTGAATAAATCAATTAGAACAATTCTAATTTTATTTAAAAAAATAAATTAAACTATTTAATTCATTTAAATAAATAATATTTATTCTACAATAAGGGTAAGCCCCCTTAGCAATCAACGACTTTCCAGATAATATAGATTTCAACATTAATCACAAAAGAATCTTTCAGTGAATAGTTACCGTACAATTCAATCATTCTACCATACAATGTCCCAATTAAATATAAGACATGGAATTACTGTCAAGTCTTATTTTATTTAATTATATGTATTTCGATTTTCAAATGCACAACTCTGATAATGCAAATTAGAAACTCCTTTCTAATTTCATTCTGCTTTGGCCAAAGACTTCTGAGTCGTCATTTATCGAATCACATAGGACATTCTCTCATTTAACTAAAAGTAGTAGATTCTTTGTTGATCATTCACCTATCTCCATGTATACTTATTATACCCAATCACACCCTTTGATATACCCTAAAGGTCTTAAGGGAAATGTCAAAGTATAACTCATCATACACAAGATACTATGATGATCTCAAGTCCAAGGATCACTTGTACTACTATCACTAGAGGAATTCCTATTGACAGGCGAGTAAAACTCCATTAGGTATTCCTTAGCGAGCCACGTTCAGTGAACTTATTCTCTAATAGGCACCTACATACTTGCTTTACTGTCTCCACACAAATGATTATGAGATCAATCATCCTTTTCATAAGAGCAAGCAACGTATGTACTAATCTATCCGGATTCACTAATCCCCTTTTTAGTAATCTAACGACTAGGAACGATTTTAGTTTATGAGCTATCTAGAATTTAGATCTCATTAGCATGATCACCATCATGATTCTAAAAGCATTTCTCAAAACTATGGGTTTATAACATTTAATATAACAACACCATGTAGATAAATTAAAATGCCTTTAATAGACGAATAAGATTACAAAGTATATGCTACATCATATCAAATATGATTGGCTTGTGTGCATACTACTTTCAATTTGTAGCTACTTGGTACCGAAAATTAACTAACGCAAAACTTTACAACTTGGGTTGCCTCCCAACGAGCGCTTGTTTTATAGTCTTTGGCCTGACTTTATTTAAAACAGGAAAACAAGTTTAAATTAAGATCAATTCGATTCATACTAATATTAGAAAAACATTACAAAACAATTCCCCGACAATGGCGCCAAAAACTTGTCGGTTAATTTTGCAACCGATAAACACGAGCAAGTATACGCGCGATCAATAAGTAACAAAATGATAAGTAAAAGTCGATCCCACGAGGAATTATCTCTAATGTTTCCCAAGTACTAATTTTATATCGTCTCAATCTTATTTAAACAATTTGATTTGAGGGATAAATTACTAACTGGAATAACAATTAAACTAAATAACATAAATAAATAGATAAATAATGAGCTAAGAACACAATATCCCCACACAAGCATTTTGTCGAACACTTGGCGTGCAATGCTTCATTTACATCTCCTAACTCTCCAATTGATCATAATGGTCACGATGATTTGTCAACCGAGAATTCTAATTATTCACAAGCCTCTTCCGATAGCCATATGAAAATCATCCAATGTGGCACATAGGTATATTCCTATCCTATATAGTAGCAAGTCATTCAATTCTAAAAACAATTTACAAGACACATGCCAAGAAGTCTCAATAATCATTCCTCAAATGAATAAACTTCCGTATAGGGAGTCATTAAGATTTAATTCCCAAATTGGCTACACATGATATATAGGTATATTCATATCCTACGCACAAATTATGCATTCTATGTCATATAGAACAAACATAATCACACGTCACTATATTTATGGTCTAAATCCACAATCCATTTCCTAATTTCATATAGATTACCAAACCAAACATTAATTCCTTAGCAATTAACATTAAGCACAAATATAATGAACAACTCATATGATGTCAATCAAAAGGAGAAGTTATTCAATACAAACTAGCAAAGAATTCAATTACATTCTTAGAGCAAAAACTAATTAATTACAATGGAGAAAAAGAAGAACAGGAAAACAAGGATGGCTTCCCTTTGTTGCTAGACTTCATTGGAGCACCTCCCATGAAGCTTTTGGAGAACCATGGCCAAAGACCATGGCCTTTCTTCTCTATGCCCAACTGTCGCCTGCTCTCTCTCCCTTTATTTCTCAACCTTAATGAAGTATGGATAATAAGATATATGAATGGTTCATTAGGTTAGGCATTAAAAAGCTAAATTCTACCAAAAATCGCGAACCAGCGCAGCTGCGCCATATTTGGCTTGAAGAGGGGCATAGCTGCACTGCCAAAAATGCGCAGCTACTGTATATATGGCATAGCTGCACTGGATTTGTACTAGGAATGGGCGCAGCTGCGCTGGGCCAAAAGCCTGGAATTTTTAACTTCGACATCTGTTGGGAAAATGGCCATAACTTTTTCGTCTAAACTCGGATTTGGATGATTCAAGATGTTTCGGAACGAGGAGAAGTAGCTCTACAACTTTAATTCTTTGAGCTCTGAGAGATACTAGTCGGATCAAGGTTGAAATTGGACCTTAAGCAGCTACTATGTAAATGGCAAGCCGAAAACGCGAATCTAGCAACCCCAAAGGTCGCTCTAAGTGACTCCTAATGCCATTCCTACAAAATAAAGTAAAAATACATATAAATAATACAAAAACACATAAAAGCAATACAAAACTACATAATACAATAATAATATAAAAATACATAAAAAGGAACATAAACTACCCAAGAACACACACTTTCATCAAGCCAAAAGTACTCAATTCATAGGTATAAAACTCACTTATCATCTTTTTTCACCCAAATGATAGGTCTTGAAACAACTTACATGGAAGACTGGATGGAGCTTGAGCTTGGGTGGCAACTCCACCCTATAAGAGGCCTTGCCAACTTTGGTAAGTATGGGAAATGGTCCCTTGTATCGCCGAAGTAACCCCTCGTGTAGCCCACGTAACCTTTTCTATTACTCGGTGTTTAACTTCAACAACACTAAGTCCCCAATGTTTTACTTCACATGCCTCCTCTTCATGTCAGCCCATTTCTTTATCTTCTTGGCAGCCTTGTCAAAGTAAGATCGGCAAAGTCGACCTGCTCATGCCATGACTTAGTCATTTTGAACGCCACTGGGCACTTTCCTTGGTACTTCATCACCAAGGTTTGTGGAGTAAGGTGTTGTTGGCCAATCGCCAACTCAAAAGGGCTCTTGTTGGTAGGCTCGCACCACTGCAAATTATAAGAGAAATAGGGAACATCAAGTAACTTCGCCCAATCCCTTTGATTGGCACTACAAATTAGCTCAAATATAGATCCAACAAGGCATTTGCCCGCACGGTTTTCCCATCAATTTGTTGATGGAAGTTCACAGAGAAGTGCAAATCTGACTCCATTATTTTGAAGAGCTGCGTCCAAAACATTCCTATGAACCGAGGGTCACGTCACTTATAATTGTTTTAGGCAAGCCCCAATACTTCACCATGCCTTTGAAGAATAAACGGGCTACCTCCTCAACTGTACAATCTTTTAGAGCCGCTAGAAACGTGCCATACTTAGAAAATCGGCCGATGACGACTATAATGCTCTCGACACCATCCGAAGTGGGGAGAGCCGAGATGAAATCTATGCTAACACTCTCCTATAGTTGTCCTATAATAGGCAAAGGCTCCAAAAGTCCAGAGGGTACTTGGTTTTCAACCTTGTCTTGTTGGCATATAAGGCAAGTCTTCATGTACATTTCCACCTCATCCCGCATATGAGGCCAGAAGTAACTTGCCTCCAACAAGGCTCGGGTTTGCAGTTGGCTTGGATGACCAGCCCACTTGGTGTTATGACACTCCTTTATGATGCCCAGTCATCGCTTTTCCCATTTTGGAACATAAATCCTTTGTCCTTTTATCAGGAGTAAGCCATCCTCAACCTAAAATTGCTTGGTCTTCCCCTCCTTGGCCATTTTCATCAGTTGTTTGGCCAAGGGATCATGCTTCATCCCTTCTTTAATGAGGTCCAACAACTCTATGTGGACCTTGGAGATAGCCGCCAAATCTGTCTTGTGGCTGAGTACATACGCCACAAAATTAATTTTCCCCAGTTTGTGCTCAAGAACATAATCAAACTTGGCTAAAAAGTCTTTCCATCTAGCTTGCTTTGGGCTGAGTTTCTTTTGGGAGAGAAAGTAGCTTGTGGCTACATTGTCCATACACACAACAAACTTGGACCCAAGCAAGTAATGCCTCCAAATACGAAAGCAATGTACAATTGTCGTCATTTCTTTTTCTTGGTTGTGTAACGTCTTTCCGTATCATTGAGTTTTCGGCTTTCATAAGCAATAAGATCCCCTCTTACATCAAGACACCTCCAATTACAAATTTTGAGGCATCCGTGTGTACTTCATATGCCTTGGCACAATTCGGCAATGTCAACACTGATCCCTCCATGTTAGCTTTTTTTAGCCCCTCAAAAGCTTATTGACATTATGTGGTCCATACCCATGGCTTGTCCTTCTTGAGCAAGTCAGTGAGTGAGACTACATGCATCGAATACCCCGTGTTAAAGCGCCAATAATAATTTACAAGCCCAAGGAAGGACCTCAACTCTATCACCCTTGTTGGAGGTTCCCATTCCTCTATTGCCTTTACTTTCTTCTTATCCATCATGAGTTTCCCTCCTTTGATCACATGCCCCAAGAAATGTACCTCTTCCTTGGTAAATGAGCACTTTTCCAGTTTGATATAAAGTTTGTTCTCCTTAAAAACCTTAAAAATAGTCCGTAGGTACTCGACGTGCTCCTCCAAAGTATTGCTATAAATGACATTGTCGTCTAAGTACACCGTAACGAACTGATCCAAGTAAGGATAGAGGATTTTGTTCATGGGAGTGCAAAATGTGGTTGGGGCATTTATTAAGCCGAAAAGCATCACGAGGAATTCAAATGCACCATATCAGATTACACAAGTAGTTTTAACTCGTCTCCCTGGGCAATCTGGACTTAATAGTAGTCTGACCTCAAGTCAAGCTTAGTGTAGTACCTGGCCTTGCCAAGTTGATCAAAGAGGTCAACTATAAGAGGAATAGGATATATATTTTTAATAGTTACCTTATTTAACACCCGATAATCAATGCAAAGGCGCGGAGACCCATCTGTCTTCGTTTGGAACAATACGGGTGAGTCAAAAGGTGATTTAGATGGCTAGATGAAGCTAATATCCAATAGCTCCTCTAGCTCTGGGGTGACATTCTATAAAGCATCTTGGCAGGTGACTTGGCTCCCGGCTCCAACTCAATTTGATGATCCACCTCACACCTTGGTGGAAGTTTCTTGGGCAACTAAGGTGGCATCACGTCCTTGAATTCCTCCAACACATTTTGGATTGACGGGGAAATAACATCATTATTGCTTCCATGTTCCCCTTCTTCCTTAAAAGTAGCCAACGAATTCTCCTCCCCTTTCTTCAATCCTTTCTCCACTTACATAGTGGAGAGAAGCATAGCACCTAGTTTTGGTGAAGTCTCCTAAGCTAGGGTAACCATTGGAACCATACACGATGCTCCCTCCAAGATCATCACCATGTTCAAACGAGAGAAAGGAATAACATTGAAATGCTTAAGGATATCCATACTTAGGATGATTTTGAAGTCATCTATAAGTGTCACTGAGAAATCCACCTTTCCATGCCAAGTGCCAAGTTGTAGTTCCACGCCATGAGCTACACCATTAAGGAATTTGGCTTGTGCATTCACGGTCTTTAGCCAACCCTTAGATTCTACCATTTTAAGTCCCAACCTTCCGCCTCTGTAAAATTCACAAAGTTGTGAGACGTACCCGTGTCCACCATGAATTGGGCGGTCTTTCTGTTCACGCGACCCTCCATGTACATAAGGCTCTAGTCACCCACCTAGGGAGTAGTTGGCCGGACTTTTAGTGCATTTAGTAGTTTAAGACAGCCCATCATGGCTTTCCCGCCTTCACCCTACTCGTCGTCATGTTGCTCAAATATAGCAGTGAGTGCCTTGCACTTTGGGGAGTCCCTATCCCAGTGAGGACCAGCACAAAAGAAATATCCCTCCCGTGATTTCATGTTTTTCTTGCTTTGGCTTCCTTCATGCCCCTGCTTCCCTGGTTTGTCAGCGTGGGGACATGTCTTGTTGGATCCTTCCTTTGCTCCCCCACCCTTGGCATGCCATGGCTTGGTGCCTTTGTGCTTAGAACTTTTGCCTTTCTCCATTGGGAGGTACTCCACCAAAGTCTCGGCTACCGTTAATGCCGTCGAGATATCTTCCACTTTATATCTCTTAAGCTCTTGGGAAGCCCAAAGCTTGAACCCATCCTATGAAGAGGAGATCCTCTTCACTCATATTCGTAATTTGGAGCTTGAGGTCGGAGAAGATCCGAACATAATCTTAGATGGATCGGTCGTGCTTGAGCTCCTTCATCTTCTTATAGGCACCACGACCAACGTTCTCGGGATAGAATTATTTTTTGAGATCCTTTTTGAGTGTATCCTAAGAATCAATAGTAAAAGTGCTATTTTCTATCTCGGCACATTTCTTGCTCCACTAAACCATAACAATATCATTAAAATAAAGAAAACCAGTGTTAATTTGTACCTTGTCCTCCAAACTTAGTGTCGGGAAGTATCGTTCCATATGCCACAAGAAATTATCAATCACTATGGTGTCTCATTTCTCATCGTACTCCTTCAACTTAATGATATCCTTTACCCTTGGCACTTTTTTGTCGGGGTGCGTGGTGCATCGGCCGCTCCACTAGTAATTGCACGTTTATAAAAGATCCAATTAGCCTTTATTTCTTCTACGAAGGCCTTCATAGACTGCATCTCTCCTTGAATGTTCATCAACGCTTCCAAGATCTTTGCTTAAAAGGCTATGCTTTCCTGTGTTACGTCATTGGTGGCGGTTTTGAAGGCCTCGAGCAATTCATCATGATATCTCTCTATCTTGAAATCAAGTCCCTCGATAAATATTCTATATTTTGTTCCAACTTGTCAAGCCGCTCCTTGACATCCTCTATGACGATCTCAAGCCTTGTCTCCCATGCCTCAATGGTAGCCATAACATCCTTTGATTTATTTGCTCATTGGTGACATTCGACATGATATATAGTAGGAACGAGCCCATTCGTTAAACCTTGGCTCTGATACCAACCTCGATATTTTATGTTCTTCCTTCAGAAAAGGCTTTAGAGCATTTGTATGATGCCGTATTTCGCCATCTTGTACACGCCTAAACAAGACAGAGATTCTGCATATCAATGCTTGAGCAAAGTAGCATACCACATGATCCTATATTCAATGGAATGTTTAATGTTATTCATATTGATGAGAAGTGGTTCAACATGACCAAGAAAACCGAAAATTTCTACTTTCTAGCAGATGAAGAAGATCTGATGCGATCGTGTAAAAGCAAAAACTTCATTGGGAAAGTCATGTTTTTAGCTGTTATAACGCGTCCAAGGTTTGATAATCAAGGAAACAAATTATTTTCAGGAAAAATTGGTCTTTTTCCCTTTGTTACTCAAGAACCGGCTAGAAGAAGTAGCATTAAGAGAGCTATCGGGATTGTCGACGCCGGGAGGAATCGCTTCCTTTGGTGATTGTTACCCTTTCCAATTTTTAGCCTTTTCATTAGATGATTTTTGGAAAAGGTCGGCACCAATGTCGACGGGGTTTTGAAAGATCGTTATTTATGATGAGCCAATTGATCAGAGTCGCCAGTTGGTATATTTGAAATGGATGTACCAACTCATCCGAGTTTCGTTTTCGTAATCGCTGGCTCATATGTGACTCCGAATTAATTGGTCTATAACCTGAGATTCATAGAGTTCGGGGGCTTGCTTAAGCGAGGGGAAGGTGTTAGGCACCCCCCGACTTCCGTGAAATACGGTTACCGCAATCTCGATGCTTTCCTATCCTTTAATTCATAAAATGTGTGTATGCGCGCGTGCGTGTGCCTATGTGAACGTTGTGGTGAGTTTTGCATGAAAAAGAAACATTTGGTGTTTTATGAAAAAGGCGTGTTTTATTTTGAGAATGTTTTAGAATGTCCTTCGGCTTATACGAGAAAGCTTTATGAGAAAGGTTTGATTTTAACTGTCAAAACTATGAGATTTTCATTAGGTGTCGTTTTGGCAAAAACAAGAGTTTTCTAAACCTTCGTCAAAATAGGAATCGAGATCTATACGTTGCTTTCGTAACTCAAATGATGGGCAACTTCTAGGATCTCTTTAACCCTATGCACAAAGATTTAATAAAACGTTACTCATTTTTATAAAACCATTTTTTGATGTTTGAAAACGATTTTTTCTTTTGCCTTCTCGTTAAATAGAAATCGACATTCATTAGCACTCCCAATTTCTTATCCTCGTGATGCTAATAACCTAGTTTGATTGATTTTATGGAAATCTTATCGTTTAGCTTTGAAATCAATTTCGTGTCATAAATCAAATCAAGCATTAAAATGCGTTGGGGCTATTCATGGGCATGTAAGCCATCAAAATAACCCCGAACGCCCACAATCGCATACTTTCACTATGACGGGGCCTTAAGCACGATTCTCGTCTTGGCGTCGTTTTAAGGCCCGACGATTACATGTTCACAATGAAGATTACATCGTTCCTACTACCCACATCAAAAGATGTCCATCATCGGATTTGGACCACGGGGTCGCTTTCCTAGGCTCACACCCGAAATTTCCACACACCCACAAAACGGGTATTACAAGAAATAACCAATACGGATAATCTAATAATGCCAAGACATCCTAAAATAACAACCCAAAGGAACCACGCCCAATATATCACCGTAAAACAAATAAAAAATCAATAAATGAATATCCTCGGGTTATTAGGAAGAATTTTGTTCCGATGGAACCCTCACTAATAGTCCCTAATTCATTGTTCCACCATAAATTACATGAAAACTACATTTAATTTAACCAAATGATATGATAGAAATTGCAATAATAAGGAGATTTTCACCTTGCAAATGATATCAAAGTGGATGTAAACTTGTGTATTTGAATAGAATGAGAAGTGGATATGATACAATCAAATCAAAAGAGTATAAATCCTCTCCTTTTTTGTTTCTTTCTCTCCTATTTTGTTGCCAAATTCTGCTATTTCTCTTTCTTTTTTCGAGCTGCTGCTGCTTATTCTTTCTTCCTCTCTAACCTGCTAACCTCCTGGATGTTGAATTAAGGAATGAGCTGAAATAAGCTGGCCAGAGCCAGCCGCAGATGGATCTGCGGCTGGCCGCAGATTGATCTGCGGCCGGCTGGCCGCCCCCCATCCACTTAGCTCGTTTTCGGTTTCGGTGTTTCGAGTTCCGTGTTTTCAAAAGGCGCACTTATTGGCCGTAGATCAATCCGCGGCTGGCTAGTTTGACTTTCTCAATTTTCATGCTATACCTCGATTCTCGTGTCGTGACGTCGGTTTTCGCCGACAGGCTTGTATTTTGCAGTTTGGGAATTACTGGGAGACGTGCCACATCATTCGGGAATGCTCATTTCGGACGGCCTTGTTGTCACGTCAGTTTTGGTTGTAAATCATCGCGGTGGCGTCGAGTGTTCGTACTTGTGCCCATCCTCTGCTCTTGTAGGCCGGTTCACTTGACGATTTTGCCCTCCTGTCAAGGTTAGTATACGAAGTGCAAAATTTGGGTGTCTACAGGGATAATTGAAACAAAGCCTATAACTTCAGTAACAAGAGAAGTTATAAGGTCTTGCATGATAGAGAAGGTTCTACCTGCAATTAAAGAGAAATGTCCAAGAGAGGATTTTGGATATTCGATATATATTCAACAAGACAATGCAAGAACACATTAATTTGATCGATATTGTTTTTTTTTGAGCTGCTATACAAGATGGGTTTAATATTCGTTTGACATATCAACCTGCGAATTCTCCAAATTTGAATGTTTTAAATGTTGGCTTTTTTAATGCCATTCAACAATTACGGTACAAAGAGGCTCCAAGAAGTTTTGATGAGCTATTACAAGCTGTGGTGAAGTCATTCGATGAGTATCCTACACATAAGTCAAACCGCATATTTCTATCATTGCAATCGTGTATGATAGAAATCATAAAAGGCAAAGGTCACAACAAATACAAAATTCCGCATATTAGAAAAGAAATGTTAGAGAGACGAGGTGAACTTCCAACTCAGATGAAATGTGATCTTGAATTAGTACAAGAAGTTCAAAATTATTTGAATCAATTGGATGAAGGTATTTGTGATGAATTTTCTTTTACAATATCGTTAATGTGGTATATGCTAAATCTGATGTGAATATATCTTGGTTGTGCATATTAGCTATTTATTGAGTTTATGGGGATTGAGTTGAGGATTTTTCTGTTTTTGCTTGAATCTGAGCCTACTGATTAAGGAGTAGTTTTTTTGTTTATGTAACACTATGTGTACGTTGCAAGTAATGCTTATTTCAGAATTCACCACGTAGTACTATTTTAGATATTTGTTTGGGCTTTTGGTGAAAATCATTATATTTCTCTGTAAAGCAGAGAAATAGAGGCTTGGAATGGAATCCACCAATAAATCCTTGTTGATTACTTCCACTATCTAATGGTCATGCTGGTTCTTATCATATTATGAAACCTTTTCCATTATGCATGTCATAATATTGGTCATGTTCTAGTCATGCATATGTGTTTGTCGATTTAGCAATCAATAAATACGTGTAAGTGTACACGATCAACAAGTAATAAAGTGATAAGAGAGTGTCGAACCCACAGAGAATTATTTAATAATAATTACAAAATACTAACTCATAATCAAATTAATTTTATTTAAACAATTTGATAAAAGATTTTGAATTATGGAATAAAATACTAAACTAACTAATTACTAACTACTAAAAATTGAATTCAGATAAAAAGGCTTAAGATTATAATTTCCCTTAATGTTTCACTTGAATTAATACACTTCCTGTTAAGTTATATTAATTATTCCGAATTGTTAATCAAGAACTTATCAATATTTATAACCATCTCTCGATGTATCATAAACGAATCAACTTAAATCCACAAAAGATAGAATTAAGATGAACATCCTAGTTAACTAATTCACTATATCTCTATGTGAATTACAATTAAAAAGGATTTAAAGCTCAGGTTCTCTTTCAGATTACATGCGGCATATTGGTATATCTCTATCCTAAACACAAATTATGAATTCTATCATATGCAGAAAACACAATCACATGCTATTATGATTAAGTCTAAATCTATAAACCCTCTCTCGAGTTCATATAGATTACCACGATAATTGTTGATCAGACAATTAAGCAATTAATCACAAATCATAATAGACAATCCAATAATAATCAACAATAATTATCAAGGAAACATATCAATAAAAGCTACGCAATAAGTTCCATTGTAATCTTAAAAAGAAATTAGTTCATGATTGAATAAAAATCAATAATCCACAATTGATAAAGCATTCAAGAATACAAAATAATAGGTAGAGAAGAGAATAGAATTTGTAGACGCAATCCTTGAGTCTCTCCTTCAGCTCCTTAATTGAATCCTTTGTGCTTGCTCAATTGCTTCAAACCTCCTTCTCTTTCTCCCAAACTAGGGTTAGCAAAAAGTAATAAGATCTCTCTTATTCTATGCCTCACATCATGTATTTATAGGTTCTAGTTAAAGTCCTAAACTAATTAGAAGTTACAATCCTTGTTTCATTCAAGTTGGGTCAAAAATAAGCTTTTCAATAACCCGACGCAGCGCGGCCGCGCCCATATTTGGCCTAAGAAGCGGCGCGGCCGCGCCCAAGTGCCAGAAATCATGTTTTTCACTCTGCATACCAGCGCGGCCGCGCCCAAAATACACTTGGAACCGGCGCGGCCGTGTCCGACAAAATTCTGCTCGGACGTCTGTTGGTAAATTGGTCATAACTTTTGATCCGGGCGGATTTACGGGGCCTGCCACCTATCAAATCGAAGCTCTCGACGAGATCTACAACTTTTACGAATTAAGAGATTCAGATTGGATCAAAGTCGAAATTGGGCTTGAAGTGAGTGCTATGCAAATGGCAACTCCAAAATTTGAGGTTCAACGTCCGTTGGGAAAACGATCATTACTTTCTCATCCGAACTCCGATTATGACGATTCAAGATGTTTCGAAAAGCTAAGGAGTAGATCTACAATATAATCCAAGTTCCAAACCAATAATATGCATTCAACCTAGTGTTAAAGGCCCTGCAAGCTTCCCTTCTTGCGTCTGCTTGTTTATTGTACTCTAAAAGATGTTCGGATTGCGTTTCCTTACTTCTTCCTACAAAATAACATAGAAACACTATAAATACCTAATACTAACTTAAAATACTTAAGAACTCAAAAATTATCAAGTCAAACGTACTCAATTCATAGATGTAAAACTCATTCATCAAATACCCCCAAACTTAAATCTTTGTTTGTCCTCAAGCAAACACTAAGAACAACAACTATAACAACTAATTCTAAATAACAACTCACACGACTCGAGCAATGAATCAATACAAATTTGCATAATAACCTCAAAGATTTCTTTTAATGTTAACTCAAGAAAAAATTCCGAAAACATGCAAAGCCTAAAATTTCAACCTAATTATCAGTTCCACAACTACTCATGATCATTTAAGTGCGTGTGTATGCATCCAAATGTTCAACTAGCCATGACTCACACTAGCTCATATAATCAAATACTCATAACAGATTTTCAAATCAACTCTAAAAAACCTGCTTTCACATCAATCTCCACTAATAAAGGCAAAACACAAAATTTAGAGGATTAAAAGGATGTTTCATACATTTAAGCACACTTGAACCCTTCCCAAGTAATTCAAAACACAATTTTTCTTTTATTTTTTCTTTCCTTTTTAGTGAGTGCGTTTTACGCTCCATCTCACTTCCCATTGAACGAGTGCGTTTTACGCTCCCTCTCGTTTTCTCTCGCACGAGTGCGTTTTACGCTCCTTCTCGTGCTTGTGTTTATGGGTGAGTGCGTTTTACGCTCCATCTCAACCCACCACATGATTCATCTTTCTAACTCAGGAAGGTTTCACAATTTTCAAAATTTTCAATAACCCAAGATTTCCCCCAAACTTATGTTAATGCCTAAATTTCGCTTTAAATGATGCTCAAATAAGATTTTAAAGTTTCAATGATATCTTTCACAAGTATTCAACCAAATATTTTTTCTTAAGACACAACTTGCTAAACAGATGGATATGTGCTTTGAAGTTCAAAAAGATCACAAATAGTGTAAACCCAACTTATAAGTCAAAATATAAACTAAGCATGCTTCTCAACTTCACAAGAGTTAAAACAAAATAATCCATTTTTTTTATCATTGGCCATAATCAAATTCAAATTAAACCATTGCTCACATATCCTAAAAACATACTAACTAACATGCAACCTTAATAAACTAAAATAAATAACACAAAACAAGACCATACCCCCAAACTTAAACCAGACATTGTCCTCAATGGCTAAAATAGAAAAAAGTAAAGCAAAGGACTTCCCTGAAAATATAGCAAGCTTTCTCCTTGTCTGTTAAGTCTGAAGAATAGGCTAGGCACATTGGAATGAATAAGGCATTGCACTTGAATTGGACTCGAATAACCTGTAAACACATTAGAAGCAAATTTATTAACAACTATGAAACCTAATAAAATAAATAAAAACTAAAAATAAAAATTAAACTTGGGTTGCCTCCCAAGAAGCGCTTATTTTATAGTCGTCAGCCCGACTTCACCATTTACTATCCAATTCCCCTTCGAAAATTGAGGAACTCTCCATCCATTAGACGCAATGTAACCTTTGAAGGTTTTGTTGCAGTAGGAGCCATTGTTTCAAAGTCACCTAGTTTGCTTTTTGTAGATAAGTTCCTAATTACGACTGTCAAATAGCTAGGTGCTTCCTCCGTTGTGTTTGTGACTAGATTAGGACATTGAATCTTGTCAAACACCACGGGCTCTTATTTTATCTCCTCTCTCTCATCCCACCATGGTTGTAATGTAGTCTTAGTTCTCATGTCATAAAGACCTTTACCAAGGACATGACTACCAAGTGGACACGATTTTGCAAAACTGACTGGATTCTTGAACTTCGGTGGAGAAGGCACTTGGGGCACTAACAGAATCGGCTCATCAGCATTGGAACTCAAGGCTAAATCTTCTTCGGCTTTATTTTCCTGGTCCCCACTCGTCTCCCGTCTTTCGATATCTTGTGGCTCATCCAGTTGTAGATTTGGTTCGGGCTCACCATCAGCTTCAGATTCCATATCATAAAGCCAAATGTTTTGAGGACAGTTGTTCAAGGCTTTGAACATTTGATCTAACTGATTCTGAATATTTTGAATTGACATTTCTTGATTAATCCTCCTCTCCTCATTTGATGCTACGAACTTGGACCACAATTCCTCTAATCTTGAATTATCTGCTTCAGGTTCGGAATCTATGTATTGAGAACCATTGGTTGAGGTATTGATGAGTTGTTTCATCTGATTCTTAAAATTTTGGCTTAATATTTCCTGACTCCTCATCATCTCTTCTTGGTCTGCTATGATCTTAGACATGAATTCCTCCAAACTTGAATTTTCTTCTTGTGGCAATGGAGGTGGACATTGAAAGTAGTATGCACACAAGCCAATCATATTTGATATGATGTAGCATATACTTTGTAATCTTATTCGATTGTTAAAGGCATTTTACTTTATCTACATAGTGCTGTTATATTAAATGTGATAAAACCCATAGTTTTGAGCAATGCTTTTAGAATCATGATAGGTGATCATGCTAATGAGATCTAAATTCTAGATAGCTCATAAACTAAAATCGTTCCTAATCGATGGATTACTAAAAAGGAGATTAGTGAATCCGGATAGATTAGTACATACGTTGCTTGCTCTTAAGAAGAGGATGATTGATCTCATAATCATTTGTGTGGAGACACTAAAGCAAGTATGTAGGTGCTTATTGGAGAATAAGTTCACTGAACGTGGCTCGCTAAGGAATACCTAATGGAGTTTTACTCGCCTGTCAATAGGAATTCCTCTAGTGATAGTAGTACAAGTGATCCTTGGACTTGAGATCATCATAATATCTTGTGTATGATGAGTTATACTTTGACATGTCCCTTAAGACCTTTAGGGTATATCAAAGGGTATGATTGGGTATAATAAGTTATACATGGAGATAGGTGAATGACCAACAAAGAATCTAGCACTTCTAGTAAAAGGAGAGAATGTCCTATGTGATTCGATAAATGACGACTCAGAAGTCTTTGGCCAAAGCAGAATGAAATTAGAAAGGACTTTCTAATTTGCATTATCAGAGTTGTGCATTTGTGAATCGAAATACATATAATTAAATAAAATAAGACTTGACAGTAATTCCATGTCTTATATTTAATTGAGACATTGTATGGTAGAAGGATTGAATTGTACGGTAACTATTCACTGAAAGGTTCTTTTGTGATTAATGTTGAAATCTATATTATCTGGAAAGTCGTTGATCGCTAAGGGGGCTTACCCTTATTGTAGAATAAATATTATTTATTTAAATGAATTAAATAGTTTAATTTATTTAAATAAGATTAGAATCGTTCTAATTGATTTATTCACAACCGGTTTAATATGGAGAACCTAGAGGGTCACACCGCAAAAGAAAAATATTTGTTTAAGAAGTAAATTGCATAATTGTAATAATAAGTTAAGTGTATTTAATTTAATCTATGGAGATAGAATAAATTAAATAGCTTAATATTTATTATTTAATATTTTGGAAATGTTAAATATAAATTAATAAGGGGAGTCTTATTATTATTATTACAATTACTATTATTTAATTCCTAATAGGGATTGAGAATTAATTAATAGAAGTACTCTCTCATAAATTCCTAATTGGATTAGGAGTTTAATTAATTAAAGGAGTTTAATTAAAATAAAAACCCCAATCCTAAATAGTTTAGGAGGGTTCCCTATATCTATAAATAAGAGGAGTCTTATTATGATTTAGGGTTAGACAGTCAGACAATTAGACTGTTAGATAGTTACACATTCTTCCATAAGAATTGGAGAAAGAGAGTACTTGCAATTTCTATAGAGATAGAAACTAGGGTTTTGCCAACACCCATCTTCTTGAACAACTATTATTCCTTGGTGGATCACCTCTAGAGGCCAAACACTTAGGTGGCTAACGTTGATCAAAGGAAGGAATTTATTCGGTGGAATTCAAGGAGAATGCGAAGGATTTGGAGGTGAACTCGTACCTGTGGAAGCATGGTTCTACAAGGGTATGATTCTCATACTTTATCTCTTTCGTTTAATTGATAATTGAGCACATGGATGATCATGGTGATGGTTTGTATGAAAAATTTTAAAATCCGTTTTATCGCGCTTCCGCACTATTTATGTAATTTGATTGCATGTTCGCGCTATGTACAAACCTAACAGTGGTATCAGAGCCTAACCTTATGCTAATTATCGATTATGATGATTCCATGTGCGTATGGGTATGTGATTATTTTGATTTTCTGGGCAACGTAAAAAATTTTCGAAGTCTGCTACGCGGCCGCGCCCGAACCCAGAAAACGTTTCTGGGGTGTAGCGCGGCCGCGCCTCTCCTAGTTCATTTTGGAGCGCGGCCGCGCCGGTCTACAGATTTTGAAAAATTTTTATTTTGATTTTATTTATTTTCAATTAAGATAAAAGGTTTATTTTGAATTGGAATATAATTAAAATTAAAAGTTTTATTTGAACTTGGAATTGAATTCTACGTTAACTAGAATAAAGGAGTTTATTCACATATGGAATAGGATTCCATGTTTTCTAGAATAAAAGAGTTTATTCATATATGGAATAGGATTCCATGTTTTCTAGAATAAAGGAGTTTATTCACATATGAAATAGGATTCCATGTTTCCTTAAAAATAAAGATGTTTATTTTGATAAGGAATA